>PISX010011438.1:0-65364 GCA_004024625.1 Mellivora capensis
ATAAACCTAACCAAAGAGGTAAAGGATCTGTACTCGAGGAACTACAGAACACTCATGAAAGAAATCGAAGAAGACGTAAAAAGA
Organism: Mellivora capensis; assembly: GCA_004024625.1. NCBI lineage: Eukaryota > Metazoa > Chordata > Mammalia > Carnivora > Mustelidae > Mellivora > Mellivora capensis. Next base: position 85 of record PISX010011438.1, read on the forward strand.
TGGAAGACCATTCCATGTTCTTGGATCGGAAGAATAAACATTGTTAAAATGTCTATACTACCTAGAGCAATCTATGCTTTTAATGCCATTCCCATCAAAATTCCACTGGTATTTTACAAAGAGCTGGAGCAAATAATCCTAAAATTTGTATGGAATCAGAAGAGATCCCGAATCGCTAAGGAAATGTTGAAAAACAAAAATAAAACTGGTGGCATCTCATTACCTGATTTCAAGCTTTACTACAAAGCTGTGATCACCAAGACAGCATGGTACTGGCATTAAAATATATACAGTCTCATTTAACCTTGAAATTTTCCTACAAAAATGGCTAAGCTTCATTTTCAAGACAAAGCAACTGAAAGCAGAGTAATTGTGTAAATTTGCCAGATAATATAATCTAGTAGTGATAAGCCTAGATTACAGTGAACTTGTTCAAGTAGACTCTGTCTTTCTAAATAAAGTAAAAATGTTAAATCAAAGAAAATTCAATTAGTAAATTAGATTATTTTTCAAATGTAGATATTCTAGATTTTCTAACCAAAGGAACTAGTAGGGACAGTTCTTCTTAAGGGAAATAAGGGGATGATAGAAAAAAATTGTAATTCTATTTGCTAGACCATTATCCTAAAATCTGAAAATGGTTTACTTTGATAGTGTGAAAATTTGTATTCTCAAATTTTCATCTTAGTTTCCTACAGAGTTTAAGATGTGATTGCTATTCTTATTCTACCAAAGCTTTGCATCATTTTACTACAGCAGAAGTTGAGAAATCATCAATATTAATATGAGAATATTATTATGTCCAATAAGCTCTAGGAATTGTTTGGATATATTAGTTGTATGGTTGACTAATCTTATTTTTTATTTTTATTTTTTTAAAAGATTTTATTTATTTATTTGACAGAAAGAGATCACAAGCAGGCAGAGAGGCAAGCAGAGAGAGAGAGGAGGAAGCAGGCTCCCCGCAGAGCAGAGAGCCCGACATGGGGCTCGGCTTGATCCCAAGACCCTGGGATTATGACCCGAGCCGAAGGCAGAGGCTTTAACCCACTGAGCCACCCAGGCACCCCTGGTTGACTAATTTTAAAGAGAGAGTTAAGAATTCATTCAGATGCCCTCAATGAAACATCTCAGTGATTCACTTAAAGAATGGGAAATCCTTTTCTAAGCAGCATAATTACAAGTTTTAATCGATCAACAGTTACTAGTTGAGCTCTACTCATAACGAAAATAACTTCCATTTTGATAGTATTTGACAGTTAATGTTAACAGTTAAGATGCTGTCTTATAGCTACTACCTTGTTAATTCATCCCACCAACTGCCAGAATTAGTGAGATTTGCACATTATATAGATTAAAAAACATCCTGAGAATGAACAAGATTACATATCTCTGGTCTTTTTATTCCAAACCAATGTGCTTGTTTTTCCCTCACTTACGACACCGTGGTGGAAGTCTACACACTAGCCTTGCCACTGTGATGAAGTCACTAACTTCAGGATTTTTTTTTTTTTTTGGTCCAATAAGTGAGTTAAGTCTACCACACATGAAATAATAAAGCAAGAAGGGAAAACTTCCCTAGTGATTGCACTGGCCAGGGAAACGTTAATACAAGATGCAAAGCTTTAGGCTATGTATGCCCTACATATTCTCAGATAAATCTTTGGAGACTCAACTAGTTTAGATTAATCTCACTCTCCACGCACTCCCTGTGCCTTAGCATTGAACTCATCACAGCTCACCTTCTCTCTAAGTTATAGATGGTGTCATTGGTTTTCATCCCAAATGGTTAAGGTTCTTCAAGACCACAGCCATTACCTGTCTCATCCCTGTATCTCCTCTAGTACCTATCAGAGTGGTCTTCAACAATTTTGTTGAATTAAAAAATATACATAGCAAGTGGATAGGCAGGTTCTGCCCTGATTTCAATGGGGGAAGGGAATTAACGTATTTGACCATCTGTTGTGTGTCAGACACTTGGCAAAGCACTTCTCAGTCTTTCAGTATAGAAATCACTTGAGATAGATGCTGTAATCATTAGTATATTTAAAAATGTGTAAACTAAGCTCTGCAGCATCAGGAAGATTTTCTGTATGTTATAAGTGACAAAGTCAGGAAGCAGTCCAATTTTATCTGTCTCCAAACTACCTGCTGCTTTCCACTCCTAAGTAGTGCCTTCCACTACAGAGAACCTTTAGTAACAAACAGTAACCCATACTCCAAGTGGGCACATGTTTTGGATTCTGCTTAAACGTGTAGGAATCTCATGTAAACTGTGTTCCTATAATTCTGGGCTTACCTCAGATTTTTGCTTAGAAATTTTAGAAGTTTTTAAAGAATTTTACATCAAGTCCAGCAACAAATCATCCTGCCTTTAAGAAAGGAATTCCCCTCCATGCATTCATCACAGCCTAGTTTTGGCTGTCAATTTTGCTGAGCTAAAGAATGAGATGTCATGAGTGCTCTAGGCTCAGTCTTACAGAGCTACTTCAATTAATTACATTATCTCATTAAAGAATGGGAAATCAACTTTCTCTCTCTTTTCTTTCTTCTCTTTTTCATTTCTCTTCTCTCTCTGTTCTTTTCTGTCTGTGAAAGATAGTTGCTAGGCATAGTTATCTACCCAGTGTTCCAAGTGCAGTAGAAAATCCTGGGAAGTCATCATCAAGATAAAACAATCAACAAAACTAAATGCCAAAGAATGGGTGAAGATATTTGCAAATGACATAGCTGTTAAAGAATTAGTATCCAAAATCTAAAAAGAACTTATTAAACTCAATACCCCCAAAGCAAATAATCCAGTTAAGAAATGGGGAGAAAACATGAAAAGATGCTTTTCCAAAGAATACATCCAAATGGCTAATAGACACATGATAAGATGTTCAACATCACTCATCATCAGAGAAATACAAATCATAACTATGATGAGATACCACTTAACAACTTTCAGAATGGCTAAAATTAAAAAAAAAAACAGGAAACAACAGATGTAGGCAAGGATGCAGAGGAAGGGGAACCCTCTTCCATTGTCTGTGGGATTGCAAGCTGGTGCAGCCACTTTGGAGAACAGTATGGAGGTTCTGCAAAAGGTTAAAAATAGAATTATCCATCAATTGCATTACTTTGAAGGGGTTCATGCACCCTGATGTTTATGACAGCATTATCAACAATAGCCTAAGCATGACGAGAACCCAAATATCCATTGACTGCTAAATGGACAACGATGTGGTATATATGTACAATGGAATATTACTCAGCCACCAAAAGAATGAAATCTTGCCATTTGCAATGACACAGAGGGAGATGGAGAATATTATGCTAAGTGAAATAAGTCAATCAGAGAAAGGCAAATACCATATGGTTTTGCTCATATATGTAATTTAAGAAACAAAACAGATGAACATATGGGAGGGGGAAATTAAGAAAAAAAAAGAGGGAAACAAATCATTAAGAGATTCTTGAAGAAAGACAGAATAAACCAAGGGGTGATGAAGGGAGGCGGGAGATGGGCTAGATGCATGAGGGGTATTAAGGAGGGCACTAGAGAATGAGCACTGGGTGTTATAAATGAGGAACCACTGAATTTTACTCCTGAAATCAATATGGCACGGTATGTTAACTAAATAGAATTTAAATAAAAATTAGAAAGGAAAAAAAAGAAAACCTGGGAAGTCACTGAATTATAAGGAAAGTTGGTTAAAACAATAACTTAGAATTATTTTCCATATGTTCATTCAGAAGTATTTATTAAGTACATACTATGGGCTAAGCAACTTGCCTAGACAAGGAGGTATACGCTGATGGTCCTGGCAGCTCACATCTAGCAAAGCTGTAATTTTGTAAATAAACAAGTATTTACAGTACAATGGTAATAAAGAACAGAAAAACTACAAATTACATATATTTTTAAGATTCTATTTATTTATTTGAGAAGGAAAGAGAGCATAAGTGGGGAATTGGGGTGGAAGAGGCAGAGGGAAAGGGAAAAGCAGACTCCCTGCTGAGCAGGGAGTTCAACACAGGGCTCGATCCCAGGACCCCTGGATCATGACCTGAGCTGAAGGCAAACAGTTAACCAACTGAGACACCCCGGTGCCCCCCCAAATTGCAAAATATTTGATAGCATCAAGGTCTGCTCTCCTAAAATATTCTCGCCACCTCCTACAACTATATTAAAAACATTCCATCATCAGTGCATTTGAGACTATTGTAACACTACAGTTCTGTTGATGACCAGTAGCTCCTGAAATTCAAAGATGCTTTCAGGCATATGACAGATGTTCAATAAACATGTTCACCAGGCCTGCTACAGATGTGGAAGGGATTGGTAGATTTGAAGAAAGCAGCTTAATTTCGATAAGAAAGAAGAGCAAATGATTCTTGGTTTACTTAGTTTTATTTGAGTTCAAATAATGCAAACTACTAAACATCTGTAACACACTTCTCACAAATTCTGCACACTCTTCAAGGCTTCCAATAACCTCTGAACCAAAATATGTGTATGTGTGTGTGTGTGTGTGTTTCTGTATGTACATGTATTAAATACTTTTTCTTTTTCGTTTTTTTTTTAAAGATTTTATTTATTTATTTGACAGAGATCATAAGTAGGCAGAGAGGCAGGCAGAGAGAGAGGGGGAAGCAGGCTCCCCGCCGAGCAGAGAGCCTGACGTGGGGCTCGATCCCAGGACCCTGAGATCATGACCTGAGCTGAAGGCAGAGGCTTAACCCACTGATCCACCAGGCACCCCTAAATACTTTTTCTAATAGAGATAATTTTTATGCTGTTTTAGCAGCAAAAATTATTAACTACCTACTTAAATAGCAGGTGGAAGAGTAAGAGAGAAAGTTGATATAGAGGATTTCATTCTGTATGAGCTGGCAGACAGTGAGAGAGTATGAACACTGGGTATAAGATTCTTGAGACTATCCATGCTTTATTTTTCCTTTTAAGGAAAGTATTCCAGGATACTTAATATTAACTTCTTGCATATTGTAAACACTCAAAAACAAGGGCAAGTTTGTGAAGACAAATGAAAAGCTTCAGGTTGATATCTTGGATTCAAACAGATGATTGAGTTCAGGGCCCTAATGGCACACCTCTTGGAAACTTTTAGAAACAATTGAAGCAGTGTTTCATTTGGTGTTTAAAAGATACAAAACTTTATGTATAGAATTGTGCCTCTTGTTGCTGGATATTTATCATTCTTGGGATTTCTGCAAACCCCACACCTTAAAACACTGAATATCAATGGCACCTGCCTCCCCTAATTACATCGACAACCAAAAATATTGATCCTAAACACCCCTAGAAACCCAGTTGAAACCATTTGAGTAGAAGGAAGGAGTTGGATGAAAAGAAAAGGATCGATTTTCATCTTAATTAAGGTTTTCTTGTTGATCTGTTGTGTTTTGTTTTGTTTTTCCAGACAAGCACACACTCAACTCTGGCTATCCAAGGGGGAAAATAATGAAAATAGATTTATGAGAAGAACTACTGGAGTCACCGAAAAAATTTAAAGAGGGTTAAAAATCAATGCTCCCCTAGAATTATTGAACCTTACTATTTTTGTTGCTGCCTTATAAGATGATTTTTTACACACCCCACCCTCAAATGAGTATCTCTTATTATATTTCAAATTCACAGCAGGGAGTGTGTTTGGTCTAGTTATGGTCATGAGTCTCTCACTTATGAGTCACTCAGATAAGGAACCAGGGGTTAGCTCAGGATATGCCACTAAGAAAGTATTATAATCCTAACCTTATAACTAACTCAAGTCATCTGCAACAACACACATTTTACCAAGGCTTCCTAATATTTGAAATTGTTTGACTTAGGGGGTCAACCTTTAAAAGTCAGAAAGTTCCAAGTAAACCATTGGATAACACTTTGAAAACTCAAAAATAAAGCAATATCATGTCTTTATTTTCACACATCTACAAACACCTGAAACCAAGAAATCTTTTGATGGGGAATCTACTTCCTGGGTGCCAGAGAATGAACTCTGCTCTCTTAGATTGCTTATCGGGTCCACCAACATCTGAGTATGACTCCCACATGTATTAACGAAGTGAGTCTTAGAAATGTCATTCTCCCGTGATGGACAAAAGAGTTCTTTAAGAGCAATACAAATTAAGAAAAGTAAAAACATGTACAAATATGATGTTTAAAACGTGCAGTTTTCAGCTTTTCTGTGTTACCATTATTTCTCTAGATAGGAAAAAAAAAACCCTAACAATTTCTTCTAAATGTAGACAGAAAAGGAAAATATGTTGATTTTGAAGGAACAGCCATGAGCTATTTATAATGCCTTTTAAAAGGCAAGTGAGTTTCTGGAATGTGCTGACTGCCCTGTTTTTGGCAACTTCTCTTCTGCTCATTAGCTATTTCATATAAAGGAACACGAGAGTCCCAGCTGTACCTATTAATTCATTAGAGAACTGATTGCATTTTCATTTTCACCTTTTTGAGCTATCAGATGCATATTTATTCCTCATAAAAATGTCTTCACTTGCCTACTTCACTTTCAGCTTTTATTTTAAACAGCAAAAAAAGATTCTTTTTTCTATTAGATGCTTTTTGACTTGCTATTTGCTTGAATCAGCAAAGTAGAGGGTTTTTTTCCTTTCTTTTTTTCTATTTTCTATCAAGTTCCAATGGTTGATAATAATTTTTCTTTTGAGAAAGGGAACAACATATCTTTGGATATTTCTATTTCCAAATAAAATGGAATTTCTTGAATATTTACCCCACAATTCAAAAAAATCAATGTCATATTACTTTTTATAATCATAACTTTTAAAAATCATAACATAAATATTGAACATAAAAATAAATAAACCATAATGTATGTTATTTATTCATGTAATGTACATTAACAAAAGCTATTTTTTTTGAGTATACAGTTTAACCTTGCCTTCTATTTGCCCCAAATATTGACCTTTCCCATCCCACATTTATAGGATGGCCTAGGAGACATTTTGGTCCACTGTTTCCTCTTTGAATTGATAGCTGTAAATATAATCAAATAACCTTTTGATCACTCTCTAAAACTGGGGAATCTTTTGAAAATACGGGTAAAAGGGCTTTTTTAAAAATTTAAATTCAATCAGCCAACATATAGAACACCATTAGTTTCAGTAATCCACCAGTTGTGCATAACACGCTGTTTATCACATCATGTGCCCTTGTTAGTGCCTATCACCCTCACCTACCTCCCCTCCAGCAACCCTCAGTTTGTTTCCTGTAGTTACGAGTCTCTCATGGCTTTTCTCCCTCTCTAATGACTTCCCATTTAGTTTTCCCTCCCTTCCCCTATAATCCCCTGCGGTGTTTCTTATATTCCATGTATGAGTGAAACCTTATGATAGTTGGCTATCTCTGATTGCCTTATTTTGCTCAGCATAATACCCTCCAGTTCCATCAATGTTGATGTAAATGGTAAGTATTCATCCTTTATGATGGCTGAGTAGTGTTCTGTTGTATGTGTGTATATGTGTGCATGTGTGTATAGATACATATACACGCCCCACATCTTCTTTATCCATTCATCTGTCAGTAGACAGACAGACCCATCTTGGCTCTTTCCACAGTGTGGTTATTGTTGGAACTTATCAAACTCAACACCCCAAATACAAACGATCCAGTCAAGAAATGGGCAGAAGACATAAATAGACATTACTCCAAAGAAGACATATAAGTGGCCAACAGACACATGAAAAAAATCATCCACATTACTTGGCATCAGGGAAATACAAATCAAAACCACAATAAGATACCACTTCACACCAGTCAGAATGGCTAAAATTAACAGGTCAGGAAAGGACAGATGTTGGCGAGGATGCGGAGAAAGGGGAACCCTCCTACTCTGTTGATGGGAATGCAAGCTGGGGCAGCCACTCTGGGAAACAGTATGGAGGTTCCTCAAGAACTTAAAAATAGAGCTACCCTATGACCCAGCAATTGCACTACTAGGTATTTACCCTGAAGATACAAATGTAGTGATCTGAAGGGGCACCTGCACCCCAATGTTCGTAGTGGCAATGTCCACAATAGTGTGATATTATTTCTATCAAACCTTCAACAACTAGATTTATTTATTTATTTATTTATTTATTTTAAAAGATTTTTATTTATTTATTTGACAGACAGAGATCACAAGTAGGCAGAGAGACAGGCAGGGAGAGAGAGAGGAGGAAGCAGACTCTCTGCTCCATGGAGCAGAGAGCCTGAAGTGGGGCTCAATCCCAGGACCCTGGGATCATGACTGAGCCGAAGGCAGAGGCTTTAACCCACTGAACCACCCAGGCGCCCCAACAACTAGATTTAATAAAGATTTTCTTAAAGATAGAACAGTTGCATTGATTTTCATTATGAAGACATATTATAGTTAGGGATAATAAAAGGGAAGTGACACCAGTATCTGAATTTGAAGCATTCCACAGGAAATCTGCTAGGCTCACCACATAATTGTTTTCTTGAGTGACCGCACTGTCATAGTACCCATCTTTATACTTCAACATAGTTTTCAAATTGCAGCTGCATGCCGAACCCATGAAGCGTTCTATTGTTTAAGCAGTTAATAGAAACATTGTTGAAATAATTAGTACCATCATAGTCACCTAGTTAATTTTTGGAAAAAACTAATAGGCGGTATGTAGTATAGAAAATTTGCTTTCTTTTCTGTCATTTATAGATACAGAATTGACTTTACCCATAAAATTCTCTTGCCTACTCCTAATGCATACTAAGAATTCACTTCACATTAAGCAGTGGATCCTTAAGAAAATACTGGATGGTACGATGAGCAGGAAAACACACCAAACATAGGAACTAGAGAGAGGGCTGATCTGATTTTTTGTTTGGTAAGCTTTTTTTTTTCCTTTGAAAACTTAGATAGAATCTCTATTAATCCTTTACCCACTAAAGTGATATAAATACAGTTTAGTAATTAGAATAAAATATGCTCTCTCTTTGCTTTACTTCTCTGTTTCGAATAATACGTAACAAATCACTACAAACCTAGTGACTTAAAAATACACACATTCATGGGTCAAAGTCAGGCATGACTTAGCTTTACTCACTGTTTCGGGTGTCTTGTGAGTTGGCTTTCATGGTGTCAATGAGGGCTGGGAATATAATTCGAAGACTTGAGGGGGGCAAGACCTATTTCCCGGTTCATATGGTTGAGGGCCAGAGTTGCCACATGGTAGTTAACCTGAGGCTGCTCTCAGTTTTTTTGACAAATGGGACTTCTCAACACAAAAACTTCCTGTGTCTAAGGCAGCAAGGATGAGTATAGGCTAGCAATACAGAAGTTGTGATACTATGTATCTTAATCCTGGAAGCAAGCTCCTGTAAATTTGCTATATTCTATTAGGAGGAGTCACAGGTTCTGTCTATAGTCAAGGGGAGGGGAATATACAAGGCATGAATACCAAGAAATGAGGACCTTTGAGGTCCTTACCTCAATCTACTCACCACACTATTGTACATACTATGATTCAGCCCTTGGCAGATCTTTGATCCAATGTACCATTCAAGATAAAAGCTTAAAGCATAAAAATTGCAGAAATCATGCATGCTTTTTATGTTATTAAAATTTACATGAGGGGTGCCTGGGTGGTTCAGTCGGTTAAGTGTCTGCCTTCGGCTCGGGTCCTGATCCCGGGGTCATGGGATCGAGCCCCGCAGCTCAGCCGGGAGCCTGCTTCTCCCTCTCCTTCAGTCTGCCCCTGCTTGTGTTCTCTCTCTTTCCTTCTCACTGTCAAATAAATAAATAAATCTTTAAAATTTACATGCAATAAATGTCATTCTGCATGGAGTCCAATAGGCTATTACATTTGACCTTAAAATTTATTTGAACAATGTTGCATTTGAACTCCATGAAATACAGAGAACCGTGATGCTGGTAATCCTATCTCAAACACTGTCGGAAGCAAAATTTACCCATAAGCTTCTTTGTGACAATGCCTACAGTGTTCCCAAGGAAAAAAGTTACAAGGGATTTTAAAATTCATGCACAGATCTATAGATGTTGGGATTAGTAATTTTGATCAAAGAAGTTAAAATGACAGTTGCCCAACCTCGAAACTCCAAGTGTGCTCAGATAAATTGGGAAACTCATCGCAGTGTAAGGGGATTTAGAATGCCATGTAATACCCCTAAGGTGACACGCTCAGTCACATGAGCTTTCAACGCACCTCTGACTCTCAAAGGGAAAAACTGCTTTATGGGGATCAAATTCAGTATCATCATTTAAGGGACAAATCAGCTCAAGTTGAATGAAGAGAATTAAAAGCTCTTTATACCCGATACAGAACAAATTGCCGACATATTATTTTGTTTTAATACAGCGAATATAAGCTCTCATTAAAAACAATAACAAATCTTGATTAGATAAATTAATCCTTCCTGAAAGCAGGTTGTAATCTTGTTTTAGGTGTTACTGGATTACATACCGTACAAATCACAAATTTTCATATATGTAGAATTTCCTCTTAAACAATAAGTTCTGCCGCCAAGTGATATTTGCTTTTGGAAGGACTTCCAAAGAAGTATTTTCTCCTTTGAACTGGACTTCTAACACTGGACTTCATATCCTTGTTTGATTTTTTAATTTGACATAAACTGAATTTATGCAGTGTGTTGTGTTCTCAAGTTTACACTCCTGAGGCTCATTTAGGGTCCATTTTAAAGGTAAATAGGTGATTTACATGTGACATTTTCCTAGCTTTCTGCCCAGGTTTACTGTTGTATCCAGTGTTAAATCTACGCATGGAAAAATTGCTGAACATTGAAAAGCTAACATGGTACAATATAGGACCAATATTTCATTTTTTATAAAAGATTTTATTTACTTGTCAGAGAGAGAGAGAGAGCTCGAGCACACAGGCAGGGGGAGAGGCAGAGAAAGGGAGCCTGATGGTGGGACTCGATCCCAGGACCCTGGGGTCGTGACCTGAAGTGAAGGCAGCTGCTGAAATGACAGCCACCCAGGCATCCCAGGACCAGTATTTCAATTCTTAATTCTGCTTTAGGATATTCTACTGCATGCAGTTTTTGGACTCTTGAAAGCACCTTTCCATCAATTACAGGTTTTTGTTGTTGTTGTTGTTTTACCCTTAGTAAGAAGTATAACTTACCTATTTATAATTTCTTTGTGTTTACTATTACAGTCATATGTGATTTAAATAACACGCATTCACACTTTTGTATAAAATACAGGATAATAAATTTCTAGAGGATGAGATAATCATAAACAGATGTTGTCACATTTTCTTTCCTTACCCTACTGTGGTGTTTTTCATACCCAATTTTAGGAATCTACATAGTAGGGGTGTAATGGTACAATCAATGGTATAAGATATTGGCTCAGATATATTAAAAATAAAAATGAGTAATTAATAATTTTCACTCAAGGTAGTAGAGAAAAAAGCGAAATCAACTCATACTATTATAAACCTGTCTTTATTCAGTTGTTTTAAGAATAATAATTAGAGGGGCACCTGGGGGGCTCAGTGGGTTAAGCCTCTGCCTTTGGCTCAGGTCATGATCTCAGGGTCCTGGGATCGAGCCCCACATGGGGCTCTCTGCTCAGCAGGGAGCATTTCCTCTCTCTCTCTCTTTCACTGCCTGCCTCTCTGCCCACTTGTGATCTCTGTCTGTCAAATGAATAAATAAAATCTTTAAAAAAAAAAGAATAATAATTAGAAAACAACCATGGGAAACAGTTAATCTTTTATATGCAACTTCAGAATTTAAATGAAGTGACTAGAATTTATTGGCTTGTGTGTTTCTGATAAGTGTGCTATAATATTTAGTACTTACATAAATTCAGTCACTTTGGAACAGGTAGAAGCCAGTTGTAAGAAAGCCAAACATTTACTTCAGAAATTTTGCTTAGTAACATTTTACGTTTGAAAAATAGAAATATAATATAGAAAAGATATAATTTTTATTTAAATTGGCAGTGCATTTTAAGCTATTTTATTTTATTTACTTATTTATTTATTTGTCAGAGAGAGAGAGGGAGATGAGAGAGAAAGCACGAGTTGGGGGGGTGGGGTGGAGGGAGAAGCAGGCCCCACACTGAGCAGAGCGCCTGATGTGGGGCTCCATCCCAGGACCCTGGGATCATGATCTGAGCTGAAGGCAGATGCTTAACTGACTGAGCCACCCAGGTACCCCCCAAATAGATATTTTAAATTATATTTGCGTAATTGAATACAGTTGGTTGGCACATTGAGTTAGTTGGCTTCTCTTTCCCCATCATTAACCTCAAGTTATGCCTCATGGTACCAGTCTTTGAAGTCCGTGCTTTCATTCTCCATCTGAACGCATTTGTATTAATCTAAAACTACCTCATTTAAAAATTCCAACTGAAGCTGTATGTTATCCTTTAGGTTTTATCTCTATTGTTTAAAGTTCTTGCTCCACTCAAAATCATGTTCAGTGTTTCGGCATTGAAATCTATGCTGCCTTGTCCTGAAATATGTTTCCATAGGTACATGTAGTCAACTGCTAGAACCAGAAGAAACATAATGTCATCTTTGATTCATTCGGGTCCTGTAAGATCTTTTAATGTAACATCATTATCCACAAACATTACCGTTACACTCCTGCCGCTCGGGACACTGATTCTGGCATGTGCCTTCCCAGTGGCAGAGATTTATTCAAAGGTCTGAACATGGCTGCCAGGAAATGGACCCAAGCCCGCCTGCTGGCTCAGGGATGGGCAGACTCTGAAACTCTCTACTGTCAAGTAAGATCAGCTTTTCCTAGAGAAATATCACGACAATGATTAGGATTATTAATAGCTCACCTTCGGGGTTAAATTAGTTTGACAAATTCTTCTCAGGGAGTGAGTTTTGAAAACAGGGCAGCTTGAGAGAGTGACTTGCCCTGGGTGTAGGGGGTAGAGTACAGGCACTCCTGAGGTTTAAGAATGTGTATGAGAAGGAGGAGATAAGCATGCCAAGTATATATATATATATATATATATATATATATATATATATGTAAATATATGTATATATATACATATATATATGTATATATATTTTAAGATTTTATTTATTTATTTGACAGAGAGAGATCACAAGTAGGCAGAGAGGCAGGCAGAGAGGGAGGGGGAAGCAGGCTCCCCGCTGAGCAGAGAGCCCGATGCGGGGCTCGATCCCAGGATCCTGGGATCATGACCTGAGCCAAAGGCAGAAGCTTTAACCCACTGAGACACCCAGGTGCCCCACCAAGTATATATTTTTAATGTAAACTTATGAAGTTTTGATAACCAATACTTTTACTTAAAAATCGCCTTACTGGTAACAGTGTCATCTAGGAGTACATTTTCACTTGCTGAAATATATAGTCTTCCTCTCCAAATAGTGTTTAGTCCAAAAATAGTTTATGGTTTATTTAGATTTATCTGATAATGAATAAATTTGGGGGTTGATTAATTGGTGTAGATTAATTTATAATGCCCATGATTTTGAAACTGTATAACTTATATGTTTATGTTATTAATTATAAAAGTAAATATAGCTGTGTAGTACTAGGTGACAGTCTGCAAAATTGGTTTTCTTATCTAGTGAATTTTAAAAAGCATTTAAGCTTGAATATCTTTGTTCTTCTGGGAAAGGAAAGAATTTGATTCAGCATCATAAAGTGTAGGCTTTTAGTGGCAACCCAAATTACCAAGAGACATTTAATTGTATCCAAGACTGAGTTAGAGATAGGACAGTTATGGGCACTTGGGTGATGTTTCACATCAGCGGCTATTAATTTATTCTTCAGATGTGGAAAGTAAGACCTCTTGTGTATCTGGTAGAGGTTAACAAATTTGCATTTCATAGGTCATTTGCCTTGTTGCAAAAATACTGACTTAAATATTATGTGGAATTAAAAAATAAAATTTGACTAATTAGAAAATCCATAGTATGTTTATAATTTATGTTTATGTTTATGTTATAATATAATTTGCCATGCATTTTTATTACTTTTATGAAATAAAAATTTACTGTTATTGGATTTTAGTTGTGATCTAACTGGAATGAAAAAAAATGCATACAGATCTTTACTTTAAAAAAAAAATATATATATATATATACATACACACAGTCAAGAGAAGGTGCCTTTTACTTATGGACATGCTTAGTAATGAAGGTACAATTTGGGCAGAATTTATGCCTTTAATTTTATGTACATATTTACCCTTGCAAGCTAGATGTTTGGTTAAAATTTATCTGAAGAACACAAGGTAATACTTTGGTAGTAATATGCTTAGGATGGCTTATTCTATGTGGTAGAAACAGTCTCCCTGTCCTCTAACATACAACAATTTAGAGTCATAATCCATACTTAATAACCAAATAATAAATCAAACTTAAAAAATAATTGAACTGAAAAGTTTTCCCTTATGATTCAATTTATATGTTAAAGATTCGAGTCCTACTACCTAGGTCTCATGTAAACAAATTGTAAAACACATGTATTTGCTATTTCAGTGCTGATTTGTATATTTTTTAGATGCCAGTTATACCTAGTTTACTGTGATTCAGTGAAATATTCATATGGGCTGAACAATGCAGTTATATGAAAATGCAGATAAAGCACTGTCGCTTAATACATCACTACACTGGTTAAACTTTGAGACATTAATCAAAGCACATTAAGAGCTGAATTTGGAGTGTGTAGAAGAACAAAAGCGATCTCTGCAAATTGATTGAAAGAAGAGTCTAGCACTCGAGACCTGTAATCACAGTGGCTCATGCTGCAAGGTGCTGATCATTGCCATAGCAACAGACTGTTTTGTTACATCATGGAAACGAGGAGTTGAGAGTTAGGAGAGCAGCATCCCACCGAGGGGACAAATGCAAAGCCATTATAGGAAAGGGCAATAGAAGATGTACTCACAGGTAAAGATGAGCATTTTGGAAAGGGTAATAACAAAAGCACGTGAAGATAGATGAGCAGCTCATGAAAATTTGATTCCACTTTCATATTGGGGTTTTAATTTGCAACTATTCATAATCACTGTTATCACTGGCTTATTTCCTTTCTTTTCCTCTCTTTCTCCCTGTCTCCTTCCTTCTTTCCTTCCGTCCTTCCTTCCTTCCTTCTTGTTCTCTTTCTTTTTAAAAAATTATTAGTTTTTTTATCCTAATTCCAGTATAGTTGACATACACTGCTATATTCTTTTTGGGTGTACAGCATAGTGATTCAACACTCCCATACATTACTTGGTGCTCACCATGATAAGTTTACTCTCTCTCTCACTTCTTTACATAAGACACAATAGAGTGCAGCCTAAAAAAGGAAGTTCAAATTTTTGTCTACTTTATTTTTTATTTTTTAAGACACCATACGTCATACTTCTGTCAATTCCTAGAAATACAGAAATACTTAATTTTATATATTATAGAGTTTACATTCTTATCCAAAATTAGATTATCTCTGTAATGTGGGGAAAATAGATCACCTGTTAAATACATATGTTCCACTCATATGCTCATATATCCAATATTATGAAGCATATGGGACTTCACATGTGATACATTATGAAGCACAGTGTTCATTTGTGTAACAAATCTACTGCTTGTTGAAAACCTTAGTATATTCAGAATTGCACTTCCCATAGTACTGAGTCAGGTGTAAGTGGACTGCTGTTGTCACAGAGAGTAATGATAAAATCTGGATATAACATAAGCAGATGCCTGAAGGCACTAGCGAATGAAGAAAAGCAGGCAGGTGAGGAATATCGATTTGGAGAGGAGCTGTATGGTATTAGTTCTCCATTGTTCCTCCTCCAGGAGCAATGAGCTCACATGCAGCTGGGGAACGTGGGGGTGGTGGAAAGACCACAATCTTTCTGGACTCAAGAACCACATTCAGAAGCTGATAATTCAGCCACGTTGAAGATAAGTCAAGATCCTTATGACAACATCTTGTGTTTGTTTTGGAAGGTCCAGAGAACGGGTCTCAGACTTCCTTGGCTGATCCCTAAAACATGCCTGAGAGGAGCAGACTCAGAGAAATTCAGGGACAAGAGATCTGGACGTAGAGTGGAACTACTGCGCCCCAAAACAATTTTCATTTTGTCGTCAACCAAGTTAATTGGCTGCTAAAACAAAAAAGGCATTACCTAGAGGAAATAATAGATTTCAGAGTTTCTACATCTAAAAATTCAAAATATCTAGGACACTACCAAAGATGACTTTCAAAAATAAAAAGGGAAAATTATAAGTCATATATATGTATATATATATGGCTTAATATGGCTTATATATAGTACATATGTATATATGGCTTATATAAAACATATATATATAGCACTTGTGTAAGATTTATTCCATTAACTTATCTAGAAAGTAGCCAGATAGATGTTCTGACCAGTTCAAAGAATATTCAGGAGTATTCAGGAATATTGAGTATTCAGTTCAGGAATGTTGAAATGAGTGTTCAAATGTAGGCAAAGCTGTCCGCCCCCCCCACCCCATGGTGAGGAGGGAGGTTGATCGAAGTTTTACCAGTTAAGATAGAATTTGCAGATCTATAAGTTAGCTACAAATTATAGAGTTATAGAATAGCTCAAAAAACTGAAATCAGATAGCCTGGGAACTGTCTTCCAGACAATGCTTAATTTTCCACTGAAATACATTTTTTTTTTTCAAAACACAAATCCAAAATTTTCTAACATAAAAAGGACCAGGAAACTGGTAGTGTTCTTAACTGAAAATATGATTAAATGAAGTCCATCTCAAGATGGCCCAGAAGTTTTAGTTATGAAATCAGGATTTTGAGAGCCATGACAATATACTCAGGAAGGGACAGGAAGATTAGATTTCAATTTTTTTTTAATTAAGAGGTCTTTAAAAAAATATATTGTATTTATTTATTTGACAGAGAGAGATCACAAGTAGGCAGGCAGAGAGAGAGAGAGGGGTAGGTAGGCTCCCTGCTGAGCAGAGAGCCAGATGTGGGGCTCAGTCCCAGGACCCTGAGATCATGACCCGAGCTGAAGGCAGAGGCTTTAACCCACTGAGCCACCCAGGCGCCCCAGGAGGTCTTTTTCATTAAGAAAATAGAGACATGCTCACAAGAATGGGTAATATTAAAACCTCTGACAATTCCAAGGGTTGCCAAAGTAGGGAGAAACTGTAACTCTCATATTTTAGGAATGCAAAACGTTTCCATTTGGAAAGCAGCTTGAAAGTTTCTTATAAATTTAAACATATACTTACCATATAACCTATCAATTCCACCCTAAGGAATTTATCCAAGAGAAATGAAAATGTACATTCACACGAAGAAGTGTGTGAATGTTCATAGAAGTTTTATTTATAGTAGCCCCAAACTATAGAGTACCCAAGTGTCCATTAACTAGTGAATAGATAAACAAATCCTGGTATATTTGCACCACCGAATTCAATGGAGACATAAAAAGAATGAGCTACTGAAACACGCAAGAGCATGGATGAATCTCAAAACTGTTTTGTTAAGTGAAAAAAGCCAGACACAAAAGACTACGTACTGTAAATGCAATTTATATAAAATTCTATGATAACCAAAACTTGGGTGACAGTAAACTGATTAGTGTTGCTAGGACTTGGAGGTGGGACGGTTTTAATTGTAAAGCTGCATAAGAGAACCTTTTGGGGAGATGTAAATATTCTGTATTTTTATTGTGATCATAAATCCCCAAAAGTGTACATTTGTCAAAACTCAGCAAACAGCGCACTTTTAAAAGGTGTGATTTGTTGTGTATCAATTATACTTCAGTAAACCTGATTTAAAATAATCCTTGTATTTTTAGGATGCGGATGCTGAAATAATACACAATTTAATTATAACATTAAACACAAATTGATGCATTGTGTTATTGAAATTATTGAGAAAAGTTGAATTTATGCTAAATGATTATAAATGGGATGATCTAAAACTTACTTCAAAATGGCTATTTAATATATGAAAAGAGTTTTAACATTCATTCCATCATTTTAATGATGTTTTTCTGAAAACATTCTGCAGGAATTAGCAAGTAAACTGGAAAGAGGTACCAGTGCATTTCATAGGTAATATTTTGATTTACCACACTCACCCCAGAAATGCATATTAATCATTGAAATGTCCTAAAATTCATTTATTAGCTGTTCTCTATTTTATGTAAAATGAATACAATAATGCACACAAAATATTTTAGTTCCAAACATATAGGAGAGTTTTCATGCAACTTCTTGTAGGAGTGCCTGTCATCCTTTAGCCAAAATAATTTTTATTTTAATTTATGTACAAAAAATAGCATAGGGCTTATTGTCAGAAAATTTTCATTTTTTGTCCTGATTGTGCTATAGATGATCTAAGAAGATTTACCTCAATGTGTAAAACTTGAGTTTGCAACAGTAAAATACAAAGATTATTTTTGTTTTGTTTTTATTTTAATTTAATTTAATATTTTTTCAGTGTTCCAAAATTCATTGTTTATGCACCACACCCAGTGCTCCATGCAATATGTGCCCTCCTTAATACCCACCACCAGGCTCACCCAACCCCACACCCCCTTCCCCTCCAAAACCCTCAGTTAGTTCCTCAGAGTCCATACTCTCTCATGATTTGTCTCTCCCTCTGGTTTCCCCCAACTTACTTCTCTCCGTCTCTCAATGTGAGATTCCTTATCTTATCCGTGTTATTCCTTATGCTCCACAAGTAAGTGAAACCATATGATAATTGACTCTCTGTCCTTGACTTATTTCACTCAGCATAATCTCTTCCAGTCCCATCCATGTTGTTACAAAAGTTGGGTATTTATCCTTTCTGATGGAGGCATAATGCTCCATAGTGTATATGGACCACATCTTCCTTATCCATTCGTCCGTTGAAGGGCATCTTGGTTCTTTCCACAGTTTGGCGACCATGGCCATTGCTGCTATAAACATTGGGGTACAGATAGCCCTTCTTTTCACCACATCTGTATCTTTGGGGTGAATACCCAGTAGTGCAATTGCAGGGTCATAGGGAAGCTCTATTTTTAATTTCTTAAGGAATCTCCACACTGTTTTCCAAAGTGGCTGCACCAACTTGCATTCTCATCAACAGTGTATGAGGGTTCCCCTTTCTCCACATCCTTTCCAACACACTGTCTTGTTGATTTTGGCCATTCTAACTGGCATAAGGTGGTATCTCAATGTGGTTTTGATTTGAATCTCCCTGATGGCTGGTGATGATGAACATTTTTTCATGTCTGTTAGCCATTTGTATGTCTTCTTTGGAGAACTGTCTGTTCATGTCTTCTGCCCATTTTTTGATGTGATAATCTGTTTTGTGTGTGTTGAGTTTGAAGAGTTCTTTATAGATCCTGGATACCAGTCCTCTGTCTGTAGTGTATTGACTGATGCATTAGTTATTACTACTGCAATTATTGTGGTTTAAAACAATACACATTAATTATCTTAGAGTTCTGAAAGTCAGAATTTTAAAATCAGTCTCACTGTATTACACTTGAGTCCATAGGGATTGTCTTTCCTTTTTTTTTTTTTTTTTTTTTCCCCTGGAGCCTCTTGGGGAAAATCCATTTCCTATCTTTTCCTGCTTCAAGAGGCTACCTGCTCCCCTCCTGGCTTCTTTCTCCAAAGAGAGCGGCATGGCATCTCCAGATCTCTGTGTCTGACCTTTCCACCTCCCATTTATGAGAACTCTTGTGGTTATGTCACACCCAATGGAATAACCCAGGATTGTCTCCCCACCCCCAAATCCTTAATCTGATCTGTAAATTTCCTTTTGCCATATAAGGTAACATATTCACCAGTTCTGGGAATTAGAACATGGAGACATTTTGGGAGAAGTTTTGATTCAGCCCCTCATAACTGGCTGAATTGTACTATTTGCTAGGCTTTCAGTGATGACTAAGAAAGATAAGGCCCCGGACCTCCTGGACTTTACAGTCTAGGAGGACTTTTAGTAAATCCAGGTAAGGGTGATATAGCACAAAAAAAGAAAAAATAATAACCTATAGGAAGTGGCAGGTACAAAACATTTAAGTAGTTACTAATATTTCAACAAATGAAAACTAATAAATATATATTTTTTGGATAGTGCACATTAAAAAGTGGTATTTAGAAATGGGAAGCAGTTTAGAAAATGTTCTCGTAAAATTTGTATGAAAACATGATCAACAGCAAAAAGGGAATATCATTCCAGTAATGAATTTTGCAATTTTTTTCTAATGAAGGTTGAAGCAGGGGGGATGTTTATGCACAATAAAATTAAGTAAATGTATTTTATAGAAATTGTGAGCACTTTCTCTGGCAGTATCCAATGTATTTATTCAAACACTGATAAAAGATAGATCCGCTATTCAGTGGCTAAGCTGTTGAGACTGGGGAAGTGTGTCCAAAGTTTTTAGTGTACAGGGCGCTTAGCCTGAGTTGGAGCAGAGTCCATGCCTTCTAGTGCAGGGCTCTTTTAAGAGCAAAAGTAGTTTGTGATGTTCTGGGAGGAGAACATGGAAGAAAATGTTAAAGCCCAATGGAGTATCAATTAGCTGACAAGTCCATGTAATCGAGGTTGTCATGGTGATGGTGCTGGCAAGAGAGGAAAGCAGGGTCCCCAGGAGAGCCACTGCCACATCCCATCAACATTTCAGTGAAGCCATCAACTGAAGAGCTTTGCTTTCAGAAAAAGGTAGTTTCCTTTGCCAGATATATATATATTTTTTTGACAGAAACCTGTGTTTTCAGTTAACTTTAAAATATATAGTGATATTTACATCTCTCCTTGTCTTTTTTTTTAAAAGATTTTATTTATATATTTGAGAGAGAGGGAGAGGTAGGTGAGAAGGAGAGAGGGCAAGAGAGAGCGGGGGTGGGGTGGGGTGAGACAGTGGTGGGAGGGGCAGAAGGAAAGGAAAAAGCAGGGACCCGAACCCCTTAATCAACTGAACCACCCAGATGCCCTTATGCTTGTCTTCTTATATGTTGTGATTTCTTAAGAGAAAACTCCAAAATAAATTCCCTACATTTTGTGGGCACCTGGATGGCTCATCTGGTTAAGTATCTGCCTTCAGCTTAGGTCATGATCCCAGGGTCCTGGGATCAAGTCCTGATTTGAGTTCCCTGCTCAGTGGGTAGCCTGTTTCTCCTTCTTCCTCTGCCTGCCGTTCCTCATGCTTGTGCTCTCTCTTTGTCAAATAAATAAATAATAAATAAATAAATAAATCTTAAAAAAATAAATAAAGTCCCTCATTTAAAGGACATCATTTTAAGAAGTTTCCAAGTTATTTCTCTTAATTTTTTTCTTTATAAAAATCAAGAATCTTACAGCTATTATTAGAAAATTTTGATACATATAGTGTATATATACTAGTATATATATGTATATATATTCTAGTTTCCACTTGGTTTTAATATATTAAGCAGCCTAGAAACATTGTTCTGAGATAATTTATCAGCCCTGATAAAAATTCAAGTATGCTTTTTTATCCTACAGCATTTGAAAATTTCAAATGTAAAGAAACAGTTGAATGAATAATTTAATGAACATCCATGAATGCTTTGTTATCACAATTTCATTTACTGTGTTTTAAAAATCTTTCTAAAAAATAATCATGTTTTTGTTTGGTGAACCATTTGAGAATAAGTTGGAGACGTAATGACACTCTACCCCTAAATACTTAAGTATGCATTTTTTAAGAACAAGGATATTCTCTGATATAATCACAGTACAGTGATCGCATTCAAGCAATTTAGTGTTGATTACATATTCATGTTTGCTCAATTTCCTAATAAAAAATTTATAACATTTTAATACAGAATTCAATTAAAGATCATACACGGTATATGTTTTCATATTTCCTTAACTGCCTTTAATTTAGGATAATCCTTTTTCTTTCATGGCACTGGTAAGTTAGAGAAATGAGGTCAGTATTTGAACAATTGAACTTGTCTGTTTCCTCACAATCAGATTCACACAATGAGAGTTTGTACCATCATTGGCGACAATAAGTTGAATCAGTTGACTTTCTTCATTGTTAAACCATCATTTTCTCTTTGTTATTTATTTATTTATTTATTTATTTTTTATGAACATATAATGTATTATTTGCTTCAGGGGTACAGGTCTGTGAATCATCAGGCTTACACATTTCACAGCACTCACCATAGCACATACCTACCCCATTGTCCATAATCCAGCCACCCTATCCCTCCCCAACCCCCAGCAACCCTCAGTTTGTTTCCTGAGATTAAGAGTCTCTTATGATTTGTCTCCCTCCTGATCCCATCTTGTTTCACTTTTTCCCTCCTTACCCCCATGACCCCCTACCCTGCCTCTCAACTTCCTCATATCAGGGAGAGCATATGATAATTGTCTTTCTCTGGTTGACTTATTTTGCTTAGCATAATACCCTCTATTTCCATCCACGCTGTTGCAAATGGCAAGTTTTTGTTTCTTTTGATGGGTGCATAGTACTCCATTATATATATATATATACATACATATATGTATATATATATACACACACACACACCACATCATCTTTATCCATTCATCTCTTGATGGACATCTAGGTTCTTTCCATAGTTTGACTACTGTGGACATTGCTGCTATTAATATTTGGGTGCATGTGCCCCTTCGGATCACTACATTTCTAGCTTTTGGTAAATACCCAGTATTTATGACCCAGCTGGGTCATAAGGTAGCTCTATTTTCAGCTTTTTGAGGAACATCCATACTGTTTTCCAGAGTGGTTGCACCAGCTTGCATTCCCACCAACAGTGTAGGAGGGTTCCCCTTTCTCCACATCCTCGCCAACATCTGTCCTTTCCTGTCTTGTTAATTTTAGCCATTCTGACTGGTGTGAGGTGGTATCTCATTGTGATTTTGATTTGTATTTCCCTGATGCTGAGTGACTGTGAGCACTTTTTCATCTATCTGTTGGCCATCTGGATATCTTCTTTGCAGAAATGTCTGTTCATGTCCTCTGCCCATTTCGTGATTGGATTATTTGTTCTTTGGGTGTTGAGTTTCATAAGGTCTTTATAGATTTTGGATACTAGCCTTTTATCTGATAGGTCATTTGCAAATATCTTCTCCCATTCTGTCAGTTGTCTTTTGGTTTTGTTGACTGTTTCCTTTGCTGTGCAAAAGCTTTTGATCTTGATAAAGTCCCAATAGTTCATTTTTGCCCTTGCTTCCCTTGCCTTTGGCGCTGTTTCTAGGAAGAAGTTGTTGCAGCTGTCGAAGAGGTTGCTGCCTGTGCTGCCAATCTCCTCTAGGATATTGATGGATTCCTGTCTCACACTGAGGGCTTTCATCCATTTGGAGTCTACTTTTGTGTGTGGTGTAAGGAAATGGTCCAGTTTCATTTTTCTGCATGTGGCTGTCCAATTTTCCCAACACCATTTGTTGAAGAGACTGCCTTTTTTCCATTGGACATTCTTTCCTGCTTTGTCGAACATTAGTTGACCATAGAGCTGAGGGCCTATTTCTGAGCTCTCTATTCTGTTCCATTGATCTATGTGTCTGTTTTTGGGCCAGTACCATATTCTCTTGATGATTACAGCTTTGCAATGGAGCTTGAAGTTCTGGAATTGTGATGCCACCAACTTTGGTTTTCTTTTTCAACATTCCTCAGGCTCTTTGGGGTCTTTTCTGCTTCCATACAAATTTTAGGATTATTTGTTCCATTTCTTTGAAAAAAAAATTGATGGTATTTTGACAGGGATTGGATTAAATGTGTAGATTGCTTTAGGTAGCATAGATGTTGTTACAATATTTGTTGTGCAGTCATGAGCATGGAACATTTTTCCATTTCTTTTTGTCTTCCTCAGTTTCTTTTATGAGTACTTTATAGTTTTCTGAGTACAGACTCTTTGCCTCTTTGGTTAGGTTTATTCCTAGGTATCTTATGGTTTTGGGTGCAATTGTGAATGGGATCAACTCCTTAATTTCTTCTATCTTGCTGTTGGTGTATAGAAATGCAACTGATTTTTATGCATTGATTTTATATCCTGACACTTCACTGAATTTCTGTATGAGTTCTAGCAGTTTCGGCATGGAGTCTTTTGGGTTTTCCACATAAAGTATCATATCATCTACAAAGAGTGAGAGTTTGACTTCTTCTTTGCTGATTTGGATGCCTTTAATTTCTTTTTGTTGTCTGATTGCTGAGTCTAGGACTTCTAGTACTGTGTTGAATAGCAGTGGTGATAGTGGACATCCCTGCTGTGTTCCTGACCTTAGGGGAAAAGCTCTCAGTTTTTCTCCTTGAGAATGATATCCACTGTGGGTTTTTCATAGATGGCTTTGATGATATTGAGGTATGTGCCCTCTATCCCTACACTTCGCAGACTTTTGATCAGGAAAGGATGCTGTACTTTGTCAAGTGCTTTTTCAGCATCTATTGTGAGTATCATATGGTCCTTGTTCTTTCTCTTATTAAAGTATTGTATCACATTGATTGATTTGCAGATGTTGAACTAACCTTGCACCTCATTTTCTCTTTGTAATAAATCAACTACAGGATGATACTTTGAGTCTGTCTCCTTATCCTGCTTCCCAACCACAGTTTATTTGATGATTTAGTATTTATTCCTGATCCTTACTTCAACCAATTACTACTTGGATATTCTGCATTTATAATATGGTATCCTTCTGAAAAAAAAGTTTGTTTTCTTTTCTCTTTTTATTTTTTTGATAATTAAGCACTTTTTAAATGATGTGTTTTAACTATTACTGTTGTTATTCTTTTAGAGACTCAAATTTTCCCATAGTTTTCAGTGGGAACCCCATTAAGCTATTTCTTATGCCCTTTTGAAATGCCTGTGTCAATTTTTGTGCATTTTCTTATTTTCCAGCATAACAAGATATTTCAGGCACACTATGCATGTTCTTTTCCCTATACCTGGGACAGGTGATTTCTCTAAAGATCTTTTCTCCTTTTATCAGAGAGTGGTATTGAAGCCCAATATCTGAGCACCAAGTATGCTAATTGCTCATGGGTTGTCATTGTTTCTAGGTCATTTCAATAGACACAAACTAGAAAAAATTATACAAAGAATATTTAAACTTTGTTCTAATAACTTTACAGCCAGTTCAATAATCCAGGGATATTTCTCTCCTCCACCCACATTTATATCATATTTCTCACATAATAATCACATGGTTACCACAAATATCAATGTATTTACCAATTTTTTTCTCTATTATAATACATTCGATACATAAAAATAGATTTAGGAATTATGAAACCAGTATTTCTAACAATAATGCATTTTAAATCCTTTCCTTTGGAGTTCCTTCTTTAATTAGAAAATATCCAACTGATATTGTGTAATCATATCACCATGTTAAAGTTAATTTTTCTCTTTGTTTCCAAATTTTATATATAACTAATTTTATCTGTTAATGGTTATATTATATCATATCTCCTCTTAGCTCTAATTTGATTTTGTTTTATTAGTACATAAAACAACATTGCTCAAAATTAAAGCCATACTAAAAAGCTGTGCTCAAAAGGGTTGTACTTCATTTTACAGTTAGATTATTAACCTAATTTGGGTGACTTCATTAGTATGACATAAAGTATGGATTCAAATTTACCTATTCTCTGTTGGTTGTCCAGTTGCCCATATACCATTTATTGAAAATTCATCTTCTTTTATTGATTTGAGATGACAATTCTATATGATTATGTATTCATATACATAATCATATGGAATTTTCTCAATTGGTCTTTCTATTCATTGTTAATACAACATGCTTAGTTTCTTCTAACAGGTGACTAAAGCCAACTGATGTCTTTAGTCTAAAACCAGGAACATTCTATTTTATATATGTGCAGGTTCTGAATCTACTTCCCCATATTCTCCTATCTCTCTTTATCCATTTTTTTTAAAAATTCGGAGAGGTTTCATGTTTGTTATGCTAGTGTTACCTTAAAGACTTATTTATTTATTTTGAGAGAGAGAGTGTGCGAGCAGAGGGGTAGGGGAAGGAGCAGAGGGAGAGGGAGAGAGAAACCTGAGCAGACTCCCGCACCCAGCATGGAGCCCGACATGGGGCTCCATCTCATGACCTTGCCATCACAACCTGAGATGAAACGAAGAGTCCACAGCTTAACAGATTGTGCCACCCAGGTGCCTGTTACTGTTACCTTTATACTAGGACCTTATATAATGCAAGTTCCAGTCTTACTTAATTAGTTTCGTATTCTTTATTTTTTAGTTTTACCTGATATTTTTCTATTCCACTTGCTAGCTTTGGTACAATCAATGGGATTAACCCACCTTCCTTTTTCCCTAAAATAATACCCATTTTTTCATTATTTTTTAGCTGGACCACAGAGTATTTAATTACTATTCTTCCACTCTGTCCCCACCTTGTTTTAGTCTTAGATCTACCATTCAATAAATGCATTGCTTTCCTATCAGTCCTTTTGCCAGAGTTTTTCCTACCAGCCTTGGGTGGCAAAGGTTATTTTCTAGAGAGTTTTAAAAAGAGAGGTTCAAGAGTACAGTAATCCCTGAGTTATTGCATATTTAAAGTCTTTTTCTAAGGTCTTGATTCACGGACAGCTTTGTTGAATATTAAGTTCTTGTTGACACTTTCATTTTTCGGTTTCTGGTAAACTTCCTGCTTTTGATTCCTGTGCTCTGTATTGCTCTCAATACATCTGATGCTCAGTGGGTTTTCTTTTTCTCTTCTTCCTCCTTCTTCTCAAATTCCTCTTTTTTTTTTCTTTTGTAAATGCCTTATTATTATTTTCCTGGAATTCTTGGGATTTTTTGCTCACTCATTTATTTATTAAAGTCTGATCATTTTACTACAATAGGATGTATCGCTAAAATGACCATTCCTGGTTAATTTCTCCAGATAGACCATGGACTCTTCCTGCATGAAATCCAAATCTTCATTTACTTCTAGAAAATTTTCTTAGATAATTTTAAATATACGTTTGCTTCATTGTTTTGTTTTTTTCTTTATGAATTTTGTGCATCAGTTTAACTTCTGTTTTTAATCTTCAAATCAAACAATGATTCCTTTAACTTCTTACTTTATTTTCTTAGCCTTTATATTTCCTTATTTCATTCTCTATATCTTGACTATTGCCATGGCTTTCTTTGCTGATCCTTGTAATTTTTATTTCTAAGATTATTTTGAGTTATTTCAAATTTCTTCCTTCATTATACACAATTCTTAATTTGCATGTTCCCTTTTCTTCCTTCTGTCCTGTGGTTTTGCTGTTCTGACACAGGGATTTTATCATATGCAAATAATTGTTCAAAGGTTTTTTTGGTTACAATTTTCTTCTTCCTCATACATGTTTTGCAGGGGAGAATTTTCATGAGCTAGAACCTATCTTATTCTGTTTTCTTCTTATAGTAGATTTGTATAATGATTTCTTCCTCCTGTATCACAAATTGCAATGGCGTGCTGGATGCTGAGGATTTGGATTGATTTAAGTCACAGGTTAGGTGCCTTAACAACAGACTGAAATAGAATTTGACCCTAACAAGGGTGCTCTTCAGATCAACACCCGTGGCAGGTAATGAAAGAAGGCAGTAGTGGGTGGCAGAGAGAGAAAGGGAGTAAGGGGGTACAGCTTTGGCTGTCCCGAGGGGGTGATCTGGAACTACAGTGACCTTTCAAAATTGTCCATTTAGGGCAGATGGCCAGGTCTTCATAGTCTTGCTCCAAAAAGTCTTGGATGTGAGCCACCTTGAGAAGGAACATTACCTTTGATGGGGTAGCTTTCTGCCATTTGGGTCATCCTGAACAGGCTGACACTTGAATCTGTCCATAGTACTGGTAGAGTCAAGGGTAGTTTTGTTAAATTGATTGTGTTCCCTGGCGAGGGTGGACATGTTAGTATGTCTATGGGTCATAACTTTATTGTTTCTATAACACTCTGACTTATTCCTCCTGCATCTTTCTTTGCCTTCAGCATCAAGCCTCCAAAGAACACCTCTCATTTCAGGTTGCTCCCATCTGTCCTTGGAAGCACTACTTCCTCTGGTGAATTCATGCAATTTCAGGTCTCCTTCTTTCAGTTGGCCAGAAGCTAGTTTTCCTGGCTTGGATTCCCCAGAAAGAAAAAAAAAAAAAGATCAAAATGCTCCCCAAAGGAAAATGGCAAGGACATTAAAAAGCAAAATGAGAAAGAGTAGGATCCGAGTGAGCTTGTGATATCTGGCAGAGCTGTGTAGCTCCTTAGAACTGTCTTATTCACCCGCAGTGAGCCTGGGTTTTCACCCTGTCATCCTCAGTGAAGGGCCACCTCCAGCTCTCTGCCTGCAGTCAGAGACGGCTCCGCACACCAGATGGAAGGCTTCTGAAGACACCCGACAGATGTTGGCTATCAGATGGAGTGGAATAAAGATAAGAGCCATAAGAATGCCATCAGAAGGAAGCTCGGAGGGTCTAGTGATGTGCTACCATCATCCACTGGCATTACTCACGCTGGTCCCCCAGGTCTCACGACTGTGTGCGGATTTTCTACACCTCACGTGGGGCTTTTCTATTTTGTGAGGTGACTTTCTGTGTTTTATCACCTGTAGGTTCCTCATTGTGTTTTCCACAAAGTACCTCCTTGACTCTGTTGCTTCTGCATGGACTTCGAAGCTGACTTTGCTGAATTTTGGTGTTTATTTTCTACTTACACATTGTTTGAAGTTTGGAATATTCTCTGTCTCCTGGCCTTACTAGAGATTTTGTTTGCTTGCTCTGATTTGTGTTGTTAGGTGGGAATTTTTTTTTCCCTCTGTGTACTTTTTTGGAGTTTGAGAGGAGAGATTTGGATTTAGGCTGTTTGATTTGGGGAGTGGAGTATCTTATTAGCACCTTATTTATAATTATTATGATTATTTCTCACATATGTTTAGTATTTTATGTCATATGAAAACATTTTAAACTCATTATTTTCTTCAATACCCATAATAAAACTTATTTATGTTACTTTTTAAAAAATTAAGAACTTGTGGATCAATAAGCTTAAGTGAGTTGCCCTAGGAAGCATGAGTGGAACTCAGTAATTCAGGGTTTATTGTCTAAGGGATTATAGTGATCTACCACTGAGTTACCCTTGTAGTCGAAATCACATGTCAGGCATGGAGAAGTTAAGCATTTTGATTAGTGGCTCCAATTTCAGCAAATGTAAGTGAAAGCCTTCAGTTAGTGTGAAGCAATCAACAAATTCACCAATCCAAGCATTTATTGTCTATTTTAGGTTTAATAACATTTTTAAAAGATATTTCTGAATTTGTCAGTATGCTCTTCTAGCCCCACATACTTCTTTAGTCTTATTAGAAAGGCTTCTATTTATTTTGGCTTAATTTTATAATCTGATATGTTTTTTTAAGATTTATTTATTAGAGAGAGAGAGAGAGCACGTGTGTGTGTGCACATGCACAAGCTGGAGGGGGTGGGGGGGCAGGAGGGGAAGCACTGAACAGGGTGCCCTACCTGGGGCTCCATCCCAGGACCCTGAGATTATGACTTGAGCCGAAGGCAGACGCTTAGCTGATTTCAACTCTTGTTATGCTTTATTCCTCCAAATTTCCAAGCTTTATCATTGTAAAAATATATTAGTTCCATGAAGTATTTATAAGAGCGTTTTGCCTAAATGCAATCTCTTTTATTATATATCCAGCCATTGAAATTGTTGGTATTATTAATCAAACTCTAGAACTATGTTTTCATATAATATGTTCTTAGGAGTTTTACAGTAACAAAGACATTTTAATTCTCCCACTAAAACCCATTCATTTCAGCCAACATTATGCTTATTGTAGATGAAACTTGGACTTAGCTTTAGGTATAATCTTGGCTACATTAAAGATGACAAGTAAGTCATTGGGGTCTTTAAAGTTTAAAGGTCACATTTCTTTAGGTTAAGTTTTCTGCCATATATTCCAACGGGGTGGACTTTATCCAAATGTAGGACAAAGAAACGATTACTTCATATATGTATATCCCCTTTCCATTAGTTTTTCTAAGTGGGAGCATAGTGCCTGCTATTGTTTTCTAGAAATGCCTCACATTACAGATTCTTGTTGATCCTTTGTTAAACGACCAGGTGTTAATTACCAATGAAGAGTTAAGGTGTGTCTTCTTTCAGAAGTATGTGCATAATTGTGTGTGTGTGTGGGGGGCTTCCCACACCATCAATAAGCAATGCTCTGCAATAAACCAGCTGGATGTTTTTTAATTCAACTAAGTCCTGACACTCTACGGGGAGGTAGCATCAAATCCCACAGGTTAAGGGTTTAGTCCTATAAAACTGCCCTTCCCCCACTTCAGACACCAATTGTACACCTGGGTTATCATCTGTGCTTCTGACTGGCTAAATCAGGGGTTCCTAAGATCCCCTCCCCAGGTTGTATCAATTTGCAAGAGCAGCTCATAGAACTCAGAGAAATTACTTTACTTACTAGATTACCAATCTATTATCAAAGGCTAGACTTCAGGAATTCCCAGATGGAAGAGATGCATGGGGCAAGGTATGGGGAAAGGCTCTGCAGCTTTCATGCCTTCTCGGGGCAGGCCACTCTCCCCAATCTCCACATGTTAACCAGTCTGGATGCTTTCTGAACTTTATCCTTTTGGGTTTTTATGGAGTTTCATTACACAGACATAACTGATTATATCATTGGCCATTGGCCACTGATACAACCTGCAGTCCCTCCTCCCTGCCTAGAGATCAGAGGATGGGATTGAAGGTTCCAATCTTCTAATCACATGGGCTGGTCCTCCATACAATCAGCTCTTATCCTTAGGCTGTTAAGGGGCTTTCCAAAAGTCATCTCATTAACATAGAAAACGACTCCTTTATGGCTCTCATCACTTATGAAATTCTAAGGGTTTTAGGAGTTTTGTCAGGAATGGGGAGGAAGATCAAATATGTATTTCTTTACTTATTATAAATCACAATATCATAATGTAAAATAGGCAAATCATATTAAAAGCCCAAACACATAAATCCTAATTATCAAGATGTCACACTAAGGAAGGTGGAACTTTTTTGTGGATGGATGAATAGAAAGGAATGTCTCCCAGAGCCACTGAATGACTGGGAGTGTGAGTGTCTCAAGAGCAGAAACACCAGTTTTGCATACAGTCCGGGTCTAATACAGCAGACTGGGTAGCTGAATGAATTTTTTGAATACATGAATTGATTAATCTAGACTGCTTCCTTATTGAGTGAGCTTGTCTGCTAATATTTTATGAAAAACTGATTTTTCTTCTGTTTTAACAGTCTCAATAATACTAATGGGATCTGAAATCTGCCAATTTTTCATGTGGAGTCAAACATAAATTAATAGTAATGACTCCATTTCCATTTTATCCATTTATTAATTATCTTTTCAATCTCAGTTTTCAAAGGATTTTTTTTTCTGTTATAACAGATGGGTTAAACATCTGTACTTAGCCATTTTATTGTATCGGATGTGCAGTGTAAAGTGTATACGCTATCTATATTGAATGCACCCATTCAAAGGAAAAAAGTTTTGGATCATTAACCAATGTTTCTATCAAATTTTGTTGAATTTTATGAAAAGACTCTTACTCAACTTCAATAGCCTGCAGTTCTCTTTGACTTTTCCTTTTAAGATGCTATATATTGACATTTTCATTATTCTAGAAATATGGCTTAATTTTCAATTTCAAGTCTCCATATATCTGAAAGGATATCAACTTTATTTTGGGAGATATACATATAATTGTTTCAACAAATATATTTTCATTTTATTTAGGAAATTAAATTCAACAGAATTAATAGTCTTAATAGTTTTAGTTTTTAATCTTCTGGATGAGTCTCGATTATACCTATAAATTATTCTTTCTATTGCAAATCACTGAAATTCTTTCAAATATTATATAACAAACTAAGCTATTATGAGAAAATAAAGTGCATTTCTCAGAGCACAGTTTCTAGAACTAGATTCATCTGCCATGAACACTGGCCTCCAGATCACCATGGGGATAAATCAAGTAGGGGAAAGCCCAGAACTTATGGCCCAAGACAGGTGTTCTCAAACAGCTGCTTATGTACATCAGGATCACATGTAGTATTTATTAAAACACAAATGACTGTGTTGCACACCAGAGCTTTTGATTTAATAAGTCTGGTTTGGAACTTAAGGATTTACATTTCTAACTTTTTCCGGTTGTTGCTGCCCATGCTTTTGGGGCAGTGACAACCCCTTGGGAGGGAACTCTAGATCTAGTTGCTCTAAATAAACTCTTTTCTAAATAAACTCTTTTCCTAGCTCCACATTATTGGTAGGAAGGAAAGGGGACTCTGGTGCTCCTGACAAGTCCCCATTGCACTCTTTCCTTCAAAAATCACACCATTACCATCTCCCCTGCCATAGCAAGATCTTGAAGATTAGTCATATGAGTGTCACCAGAATAAGCCCAGGACTCTAGGTCAGCCTTCATCCCCTGAATTTCAACTTCCTTATGCCTCAACACATCCCTGCTGCATTGTCTCTATTTTATCTTTTCCTGGCTCTTGAGTCCTTTCCAAGAATCTTCTGGAACTCACTGTTCATCAGCCCACACACTGTTCTCAACTGCTTCTCTTTGACTTCTTGTTTTAACTAGAAGTGGGCTCTTTGCCACAGCCATTGCTTCCTCCACAGTGCCCTCCAGTAAGGGCTGTTTTCTCTTCCATACTTCCGACTACTTGACCTGGAGGTAGAGTAGATATCCTGGCCACTTCCTAATGTCTCTCACTTCCTTCTGAATTCCATTCCCGGCTCTGAGTCTCATGTCATCAGGTGTATCAGCAAATTACTCACCTATTAGAGTCTCGTCCTAATACTTAGTTAAATCATCTTTATTTGATGAGGATTTTATCACCCAATCACACTTCCTCATTCCTACAAAACTTCAGATTTAATTGGTAATTCCAGTTTATCAGTAGATGAACCTCCTCCTGAAACCTTGTACTCCCAGTTTCTTGAATGGTATACCCTCCACACTACAGCAGCTCATTCTCAGGACATAGACCACATTTTGTCATTATCTATAATAGCAAACCTTTCATTTTCTCAATTTCAAGCATCTGTTCCAATCTTCACTCTTTCTTTCCAACCCTCTCACAAAATTTTCACTACCAAGGGGACTATGGTCTGTTGATTCTACCAGACTTCAACTGTGTCTCTATTCTGCTCTTTTATATCCCATTTTACTCATACTTCAAAATGTATCTAATTCAGGCCACTTCTCACTGCCTTTACCACTTCCAGCTTAATCCAAGGCATTCTCATCAATCTCCTCATGTTCCTACTCCCAATGCTGACCCAGTGGATTCTCAACACAATAGCTAGAGTTTAAGGTTTTCCTTTTAAAAATGTTTGTCAGATTGTGTCAGAAATAGTTTCCTATCTCTATCAAAGTAAAGAACAAAAGGTTACTGTTAATAGTCAACACTGACAAAGCAATGACCTGCATTGTGTTTCTCAAACTGTCCAGGAATGTTCCACCTCAGGGTCTTTGCACTGGCTGTCTCTTTCGCCAGTGATGTTTATTATTGAAATATGCATATGCCTTGCTCCCTTAGCTCCTTTAAGTTAATGCCACATCTTAATGGGCTTTCCTAATAATCCCAACTGAAGTTATTATACCTAACTTTTCTATGTCTTTTTTATGGCTTGTTTTTCTCTATAGAAGTTATCACCATATAAAATCTTCTATATTTCATTTATAAATTTTTAAAATGTAGAAAGGCAAGTAAGGTACTCTATATAAGCCTGAAAAACACAATGAAAGTGGTGTTTAGAGGAAATTGTTAGTTTTATTTTTTTATTAACATGAAAAAAAGAAAATAAATAAATAATATCTTCTATTTAAAAAGATAGTAAAATAAAAAGATAAATATAGGAAAAGGTAGTCACAGGACTTAATAAATATTAAAGCATAAACTAATTCTAAAGTAGCAGAAGAATTTTTATTTATAATAAAAATTATGAATAAACAAAATAATGGTTCTTGAGGAAAATTAAAAGAGATGGACATTTAGATGTTCTGAAGAATTAATAAAGGAAGAAGTATAGAATTATGATAAAGGAGAATAATCAATGTAACATTGTTTGTGAACTATACTCAAAAAAATTAAAAGAATGACTGAATCAATAAATACAGAATTTGATGAAAGGGCATATAGTATGTTCTAAAGGTCAAATACTGTTTTTACTTTAGATATCTTTGTAATAATTTTTCTTCAAACATTTCAAAGCTTTTGAAAAATGTCCTGAAATTTTCATTAAAAATTTTTCCTTATGTTTATTGTATACAGAAGTTATGCAATTAAATTTCTTTATAAAGGAGTTACAAATACAGAGCAAATTCAAAGAATTATCAGAAACAATTGGCTCAAATCTACAAAGAAATTTGACACCATGGATTAAATAGATAAACATAAATAAATAAAGTTGACTTAAAAAGAGATAGAAAAATGAAGGAAGTCACTAGAACAGAAACCAGGAGAGTTGTCAAAAATCTGTTTCTCATAAATTTTGCAGTGTATTGATTTTCAATACTATTTCAACAAGGTGACTGTTGGAGCTCTGGATATCACAGTCGTATTTCAGTCAGAAGGAAAGAAAATAGAAGGACACGAACACAGCATTTTACTAACATCATTGTGTTCAGAAATTCTCCTACTTGCTAGGAAAGTTTGGAAATATAGGTTTTTATTTGAGAAACAATATGCTCAGACAAAAAAAATTGTGGTTTTGTTATGAAGGAGGTTCAGTGAGCCAACTAGGAATCCTTAGTACAAGACCATAAAATAATACCTGAATAATTACAGATGTATAATATTATAAGAATATAATATTCCTAAAGGAGACAAAGTTTGCCTTACCAGATATTAGCACATATTACCAAGTCATGGTAATGACAGTAATATGGTACTGATATGCGAATTACAAAATAAAGAAGAGAGATTAATATAAGGAGTTCAGAAATAGTTACCCCACAGTTATGGCAGAACTTACTCTTTGGCAGAAGTTCTTCATGAATCTAGGAAACAGTGGTGTTATTAGGATATTCAGTTAATTGCATGGAGAAAATGATATCCCTATCTCACACCACCTATAAAAACATCCCTCAAAATATTAATGATTTAATGCCAAAAAAATATTAATGATTTAAATGTGAAAGTATGCAATATAAACATAAGAAAAACAACGTGGGAATCAAATGGGGATGAATTTCTTAATCAAGTTATTCATGCATTAAATACAGTGGGAATCACTGAATGATTTGGCAACATCAAAATTATGAATTTTTGTTAAGTGGACAACACCATGCACAAAGCAAAGTGGTGCCTGACATGGGAATGAAGAATGATATTATTGCAATTTCTGAAACCAGTATTAAATATTTATATATTATACATACATAAAATAAAACACAGCACTTTATCATTAAAAATCTTGCAGAATGAGACTTCCTCAGCTATTTCCCTTCGTCTCATTTACAATGATTTTAATTTTTATTAATACCATTATTTAAAAATTATATATACCAAACCTTCTCCTTCCTTAGGAATTCTCTCACTTGCTATTAATTCTGCTGAATGGCCCACCATCTGCTGCTTTCCACTTTCATTTATCAGTTTAAAATTTACCTCTTTGGGTGTATTTCTTTTGACCACTTAGAAACACCCTACCCATTTAATTTCTATCCCAGCCCTGCATTACTGTTCTCTATAGTTTTTATTATAGTATTATGTAATTATGCTATTTCATTGTTGTGGGATAATAGAGGAAAAAAATCTTTATGTTTTGAAAGTCAGAGTTTTCTGAACTAATTTTGATGAAACTTGGGATCCTGGTTGAGGGCGTAAGCAAATAAAATTAATTTACAACTCTGTAGATTGTGAGAACTATATAGAAAGATTTGCACAACTCCATCTTTCAAGAAGTAATGATGACAGGGGCACTGGAGACATCTGTGCCTGGAGACACATAATTTATCTGCCTTGTGAGGAAATTCATTATAAATAAATGAATTATAAATTCATTTATAAATTTATCTGCCTTGTGAGGAAATTCATTTATAAATAAAAAATTATAAAAAAAACAGGACTGAAGAACCCAGTCCTGTTCCATTTCCAAGGAGCCCTCTTCAGGAAGGAGAGAGCAGCTGCCTCTCTCCCCTGTGTAAGCCCAGAAAATTCACTTTTTTCTTCATTCCTTGTTTGTGACACAGACATCAAATTTTATATGCATAGGACATTAGACCTGCCTTTTCATGTGTTGACCTAGGATGAGAATTGGGTGATGGGGAACCATATGGTCACTTTTTCATTAATAATCATAATCTGTCTCTGGTTTTAGAGCACTTCATGTGCGCCACAGGACAAAATTAATCGAGGTGAATATTAAAAACCCAAAGAGTTGCTTGATGCTGGAAAATCTCAATGTGTGTGTTTGTGCGTGTTTGAGTGTTCTTCTCTGGGTGTGAGGGGGTGCATTTGAGAATATGAATCCATATGGACTTGGTGACTTCACCATTCCTTCCGACAGGTGACACATTATCCATTGGTTTTCTTGCCACCCAGTCTCTTGCCCCACATTGCCAGAACAATAGTCCAATTTTAATTTTGGTTGTTTTATTTCAAAGTTGCATTGTCTACATATGTCCGTGTGGTCCTCATTCAATCCCAGGTTCCCAGTGTTCTTTGTTGGTCTCCCCACTGCAGCAGAAGGCAGATTTTGTGGGCTTCCACATTGCTCTACCATTTAGCATCATTCTCGGCATAGATTAGACTATGAACATACATTTAATGAATAGATGCTCTTCCAAAATTTTTTAAAAGATTTTATTTATGTATTTGACAGAAACAGAGAGCACACAAGCAAGGGGAGTGGCAGGTAGAGGGAGAGGGAGAAGCAAGCTCCCCGCAGAGCAGGGGAAGGCTAATATGGGATTCCATCCCAGGACTCTGGGATCATGATGTGAGCTGAAGGCAGTGGCCCAACCAGCTGAGCCACCCAGGCACCCAATATTCTTCCAAAATTTTTAAATGTTGAAGTTTAAGATGAAGGCAATCAAGATGTTGTGGTTTTCCACAGCATCTTTTAAATATGTGCTTCTATTACACCCATAAATTTTCACTGAAAAACTGAAATTTGGGGTGCCTGAGTGTCTCAGTTCATTAGGCGACTGACTTCAGCTCAGGTCATGATCCCAGGGTTCTGGGATCGAGTCCTGCCTTGGGCTCCCAGCTCCACAGGGAGTCATCTTCTCCTTCTGACGTTCTTCCCTCTCATGTTCTCTTTCTCATTCTCTCTCTCAAAAAAATAAATAAAATCTTTAAAAAAAACCTAAAATTTGTTCAATATATTTTTTATTTAACTTTTCCATGAAACAGTATTGAAAGATGTTTAGAATGCCTGCAGTGTAGTCTTCTCTTTTTTGAGGATTTTGGTTACTAATACCTTTTAATAAATACATGGTGCTCTTTCAGACTGAGAGCAGTCAGGCAAATGGAAAGTAGATTTGATTCCATACAGAATTTATAATATTCTAATGATTCCTGGCCTACATAAATAAAATTGTTTAAACTTTGTAGTTATTGTCAAATATTTATATCCCATCACTTTTGAAAAAATGTTTTTGCCTTCTTTGAGACATAACTCACATGGCATATTACAATACCGTATCCCAATGTTCACTCAGATTTATAGTATTTTTCTTACCAGGAATATATAAAATTATTGTCATACATCTTTCAGTTGATGAGTAATAGATTTTTTTCTCATAATAATACCAATATCATGGCCACAGTTGTTTGATTTGTGTTCTATTTTTCATGTGTTTTATTGGCAAACACTTTAAAATAGCTTCATCAAATATAAATTATAATGATTAGTTTAATGCAGCCTACAAAGTGAAATAGGAATAAGCATTTGCATTAAAAAAAACTTGCCCTTTTAGTAATTCAACACAAGGGCATACAAAGTGGTTTCCTTGACAACAAGAGATAGTAAACAATTATTTGTGAGTTTAGGATTGTATCATCTCATAATCTGATACATATTCTCATTGTTTTAATTTTACTGTGAGAAAATTCTTTTGTACTAAACAAAACTAGGTAAGATAATTCTGCCATTATAAAAGAACAAATGTTAAATTTACTCAGATCCAGAGAACTCAAGATAAATGAGGTTAAGCAAAATAGACCTTGTTCAATTTAAGTTAAAAATAGTCATATAAGTATTCACTGAGTATTTTTGAAGATGCTAAATGAATGTCTCAAATGACTAGGTATTTAGGTATTTAATAAAATGAACCTAGAAATAAGATTATTTAAATCTGCTAGTTTTCTGGACCATGCAAAACATAGGTTATTTTGTAGAAGAAAGAACCAGACAATAGATTTTGTGTAATTATTTTGATTATCTATCATCATTATTATCTATTATTTGAAAATAATATTGCTAATTACAAAATAGAACTACTGCATCAGCGTATCTGTCAGATTTGTCCAAAATAACAGAACTAGTAGAACCCATATATATTAAGAGATTTATTTTAAGGATCTGGCTCATAAGATTGTGTGGATAGGCAACACCAAAATCTGTAGGTTAACTGTCAGGTTGGTGATTTATGTAATAGCTGATGTTGTAGTCTTGAGTCTGGAGGCTGGAAACTGTAGCAGAATTTCTTCGTTACAGTTGAAGGCAGAATTCCTTCTTCAGGAAATCTTAGTCTTTGCTCTGAAGGCCTTTGCTTGGGTGAGGCACACAGACATTATGGAGGGTAATCTGCTTTGCTTAAAATGATTGTAAATGTTAATCACATTTAAAAAAATCTTTACAGAAACATTTAGACAAGTGTTTGAAAAAACATCTTGTCACCAGTCTAGTCAAGTTAACACATAAAATTAACCATCACAATCAGTAATTAAGATTTCAACTTCAAGTGACAGAAGCTTCAAATAAAAATGACTTGAATAGTAAAGATACTTGTTACCTCCCATCAAAAGAAATCCAAAATGACCTCAATGTTGGTGGAAACAGATTCTTTCTTTCAAATCTGGTATTTTTCATGCTGACTTTATTCTTGATCTTAAGACAGATAGCTATAGCATTTTGAGGCTCATATCCTGGAGACAGAAGAGAAAGACTGTTTCTTATGATGTCTTGTTCTTAGGATTAAGAAATGCTTTCCCATAAATCCCACCATCACATTCCCCCTCACACCTCAACATCAGAATCAGTCGCATGCTCATTTCTGATCTACACTGTCAAGAAGAACTGGGAAACTTGGCCTGGCTTGGACTGGCAACCAAAATGTCTGCCATAAGTAATTTTATTTTTACCAATATTTTCATATTTCTTTGGGATTATGCCTATCCTATTTGCAGATCTTGCTACTGATCTAAAAAAATTGCTGATAACAGCATGGACCTGTGTCGCAGATATTGTCCTGTCTCTTGTTTACTGAGCATTCCTATGAGGATGGGACATAGCTTCCTGAAATTCAGCATTTGTAAAACCAGCTTTTAATTTTCTTCTCTAACCTACTATAACTTTTATTTAGTGGATAAAACCACCATCCACTCAATTACTCCACAGAGAAAACTTAGAGTCAATCCAGACGTCTTATTTTCTCAC
Organism: Mellivora capensis; assembly: GCA_004024625.1. NCBI lineage: Eukaryota > Metazoa > Chordata > Mammalia > Carnivora > Mustelidae > Mellivora > Mellivora capensis. The sequence continues at coordinate 39,712 of PISX010011438.1, forward strand.
ATTGATTCCCAGTTGCTTATAAAGTATAGGTGTCTTTGCCCTAAAGTTTTGATTCAGATTCCTCTTCACCATTTCCATTGCCATTTCCCTGATCCTGACCTTTCCACTAAAATTCTGACTGCATGGTCTTTTCTGACTGACCAAGTGCCTCACATCTTTGAAGCATACTGCTGTCAGAACTATCTTCCTGAAATTCAAATACAGTTATTTAGATAACCTGCTCAAAATTCTTCAAAACAACCATCTGGCTGGTGAGATAAAATCTTAACTATTATAAATATTAACTCCAAAGGAAATTTCCTTCCCTGAATTGTCAAAATTCTCACAGTCAACTTCATCTACTCAATCCAAGTAGATTTCTAAACTACAGTTTCTTGCTAAACTTTCCAGGGCTCCTCTACCTTGTCCCCTGAATCTAGCTGCATCAGAATTATGTAGTCAAGAGTACTTTACTTGGTAAACACAACTGAAGTAAAAGTTCAGTTACTGGGGAAAAGGCAATCCATCAAAAATTACAGGGCACAAAAAAAACAAAGGAAAAAGAAAAGCATTTTCAAACAATATAGTGATCTGAAGAACCAGACTCGGATGTTGGAACTGTCAATCAGGAATTAAAATATCTATGATTCATATGCTAAAGATCTAGTAGAAAAGGTAAATAATAGGCGTGAACAGATGGGGAATTTTAGCACAGAAATGGAAGTGATAAGAAAGTGACAAAGGGAAGTGGCAAAGTGTTAGAAACAATATCATCTGTGAAAAAGTCCTTTGATGGGCTCATCTGAAAACTCTACATAGTTATGCAGTTGAGTAGACAATGTATGATCTTGAAGATATAACAATTGAAATGTCAAATTAAAATACAAAGAGACAAATAATTATATATTTATTAAATATAATTAACTAAATAATAAAATAAAATAAAGTATATTAAATTATTAAATATAATAAACAAAGTAGGATATCCCAGAGTGGTGAGACAATGTAAAATGGTGTAATATACACACATTTGGAGTCACAGAAGGATAAGAGAGAGAGAATATGATGAGATAAAGATTTGAAGAAATCTCTGAGGATTTTCCAAATGTAATGAAAGATATCAAATGAAAGACATAAAAAGCTTAGGATGAAACAACAAACAAAACCTAAATATGACATTGTAAAACTGCTGAAAACAAAAAGAAAAATAAAATTTTGAAGGTAGTCAGAGGAAAAAAAAAAGACATTTTGTACAGAAGAATGAGACAATAATGACAGCAGAATTGTCAGAAATTCTGAAAATCTTGAGTTCATAAAGTGACATAAGGTGCTAAATGATAAAAACAAAAGCTGTTAGTATATATTTCAATTTCTTTATCTTCATTTTTTTTCCTTTTCAATATATTTCAAAACTGAAGGCAAAGTAAAAACTTTCTGGCAAATAAAAACTGAGACATTCATTGCCAGCAGACCTGCACTACAGGAAATTTTAAAATAAATTTTTCAAGCAGAAGGTATGAGGAATAGTTGAATCTACAGAAAGAAATAAAGAGATTTTGAAAGAACAAAATTTAGAAATTAAAAAAAATTAACTGCTTTAAAAATGGTTGTCTAGAACAAAAAATAATAGTGACAATAGTGACAAAAAAAATAGTGAAATTTATAACATAAAAGTAAATGCCTGACAATAGCAGAGGAATAGGATAAAGAGATAGGAAGTACACTGTTTTAAGAGTCTTACTCTCTGTGTGAAATGTTTTAGCATTTTTAGAAAATAGATTTTACTAAATTACATATTATAAAGAAGAGAGCATCAATTAAAAATAAAAGGAGGTATAAATAATAAGTTAAGATAGTGATAAAACTAAATACTAAAATTACAAATGCAAAAGAATGCAGAAAAGAGGCAGCACGAGAGTGATATAAGTAGAAAAGAACTAGTAAGATCATAAATGAAATCAAACCCTATCAATAATCACATTATATTAAAATGTTTAAAAACTTTAATTAAGAGGTAGGAGTTGTCAGATTAGATAGAAAGAAACCTATTTTAAATAAAAAGAAATAGATAAGTACAATAATATGGAAACACTAATCAGAAGAAAATGGAGTATATATCTGACGAAGTAGACTTCAGAGCAAGGAATGTTGTTAGAAATAGGAGGGACATGGGGGGGAGATGAACCATGAAAGACTATGGACTCTGAAAAATAACCTGAGGGTTTTAAAGGGGTGGGGGGTGGGAGGTTGGGGGAGCCTGGTGGTGGGTATTGTGGAGGGCACGCATTGCATGAAGCACTGGGTGTGGTGTAATACTATGAATTCTGTTACGCTGAAAAGAAATTAAAAAAAAAAACAACCCTTGTAATTTTCTTCCCTCAAAAAAAAAAAAAAAAGAAAGAAATAGGAGGGACATTTTATAATATCAATCAGGCCAATTTACCAGGAAGCCATACCATCATAACATGTATGCACCTAACAATATAGCCTCAAAATATGTAAATCTCAAACTGAAAAGGTAAACAGTCAAACTTACAATTGTATTTGGAGCCTCCAGCACTCCATTCTTAGCTAATTTAAAAAAAAGGTAGATAGATAATGCTTCAGGGAGTACAAGACCTGAATAGCTCTCTCAGACATCTCAACCCAATTGGCATTTACATAACAACATTAATATGCACATTCTTTTCAAGTGGACATGAAGAATTCATCAAGAAAGTCCATATTCTGGGGGTGCCTATTCCCCCAGAGTCCATAGTCAGTTAAGTGGCTAACTCTTGATTTCAGCTGGGATGATGATCTCAGGGCCCTGGGATCAAGTCCCATGTTGGGCTCTGTGCTCAGTGGAGAGTCTGCTTGAGAATTCTCTCTCTCTTCCCCCCACTCATAGATGCACACGAGTGTGCACATGTTCTCTCTCCCTCTCTGGAATAAATAAATAAAATCTTTAAAGAAAGAAAAGAAAGAAAATCCATATTATGAGCCATTAAAACAAACCTCAAAAAATTAAAGGAATTGAAGCCACTTAGCATATGTTCTCTGATTACAGTGGAATTACATTAGAAATCAATAGCAGAAAGACTTTTGGGGAAAATCTCCAGATTTTTGGAAATTAAATAACAAATTTTTTCAGATCGAAAAGTTAGGTAGTCAAAAAGGAACTTGGAAAATGTTTTGAATTGAATGAAATGAACAAGATTATCAAAATTTGTGGGATGCGGCAAAAGTAGCTTTTATAATGATATTCATGTAATATATATAATATATATAATGTTATTCATTATATATATACATTATATATATATCATTATATATATACTCAATATATATATACTCAGAATATAAAACCAGAAAGTTTTATATCAACAAGCTAATCCTCCTTCTTAGAAAATGAGGAAGAAGAGCCTAATAAACCTAAAATGCAAAGAAATTAGGAAGTAATAAAGGGTAGGAATTCATAAAATTGAAAGCAGAAGAAAAAAAAGAAAAAAAATCAATGAAACCAAAGGTGGCTGATTCTTGGAAATGATCAATAAAATTAATAAACCTCTGTCCAGATGCACTAAGTGAAATGAAAAGAAGATACAGTTCATCAATATTAGAAAGACGAAGGGAACATCTCTACAGATTTTACATACATAGAAAAGAAGAAGGCAAGAATATTATGAACAACTTTATACCAATCAGTTTGATAATAATTGAAATGGACAAATTTCTCACAAGACATAACCTACCAGAGCTCACTGAAGAAGAAATAGGTAATTTGAAAAGTTCTTTTCAAATTGAATCTCCCCTCAGTAATCAGTCCCCTTGAGTCTCTTCAAAGGTCCTCTTACATCATTAAGCACTGCGTTCTGGTCTCACAATTTTCCTCGGGGTAATTGCTGACAGGGTTGGAATGTGACATGTGCTTTAAATTTGGTTACTGTGGGTCCTGAATTGGGAAAGTAACATTCTTATACAGATTTGGACATTTAAAAAAGTGAACAATGCATCTGGGGTTTGGCACTGATCTAATTAAACTTCTGAGACTGTGAAGCATTCCTGCCCATCCAGGGAGAAGCAGCCCGGCTGCCGTTGCTGTGTGAACAACCCCACCAACCAGGTATTGAGACGCTTTCTGTTAACAGTTATTACAAGAAGAAAATGGTGGATGGGGGCAGATTTGTTTGCTTTGCACTTTAAGATAGGACTTTGTTTTATTTTGTTTTAATTTACAAGAACGAGATAACTCTTTTGGATTTTAATTTCCGTAGATTTTAATACCTTCAGAAGCTTTAATTATTGAAACTGAAATGAACATTTTTGGCACTTCTATGTAGCTGTATTTCATTTATAAAGTAGCTTTATGTAACGTGCAAATGCCAGGTCTCTGATGGGCTATGTATGGCAATTTGGAATAAGATATAGTATATGGAGGGAATATTTAGTCTTGGGCAAAGAGAGCATTGGAATTAATAAATGTATGTTTCAGAGTCTTTGGAGAGTAAATAATTACTAACTGATAGGAATTCCTGGCAGATACACAAAGGTGAATTGGTTAGTTTTGGGCCAGTGGGGCCTTGTGAATGTAGGAGCTGATTGGCAATGCTATGGTACTGATCTCCCTAAGAATGTAGGAAAAATTATGTAAACAGTGAAGAGGTTAAATCCCATATTGATAAATGTTAGGAATATCAGCGAATGTTAGAATGGGGCCCTTTCCCCCATGCCTTACAGTCTTAGATGCACTAGTCTTTTTAACACTGTTGGCTTGTGCCTTTTACACTTCCCTAGGAGAAAAGGAGTCCCTTAGCTGATTTGAGTGATGGAAGCAGCTGAGCAGTTAGAAATCAGTTCTCTGTTTTCTTGGTAGTCAGGTGCCCAGTGATTTTTCTCCTCAGACAAGTTCCCTATGAAGCAGACTCCAACTTTAGAAGCACTTTGTCTAACTGCCTAATCATGGCTAAATATAGCACAATATTGAGAAGTCCAGTGTCAAGGGGGACCTGGGTAGCTCAGTTAGTTAAGAGACTTACTTTTGATTTCGGCTCAGGTCATGATCTCAAGGTCATGGGATTGAGCCCTGCATCAGGCTTCCTGCTCAGTGGGGAATCTGCTTGAGATTTTTCTCCTTCTCTTTCACTCTGTCCCTCCTCCCCCCACTCATTTGCACACGCGTGTGTTCTTTCTCCCCCCATCTCTCAAATAAAAAAATAGATAAATAAATAAATCTTTTAAAAAAAAGTTCAGTGTAAATTTGCAACCAGGCCATGCTCTCTACTATAAGCTTTATAAGAATGCCAATATTCTCTCTACTTGCCATATTGGTTTTCAATTTTCAATTGGTTCAAAAGTGTTAGGATGTGGGAAAGAGGGATGTTATTCATCAATTTTCCTTAGAATCTTCCTTTTTTTTTTGGTCTCTGGACCATTCATGATTGAAAGATGAAGGGAGATGGCAAACTTAACTTTTCACTCTAAAAATCACATTAATTTGGTTCAAGAAGCAATTATTTTATTATCAAAATTAATACTTTGGGATATATATTTAAAGAAAACGTGTTTAATTGTTATATGATTTAAAAATATAATAAGTATTTGTTCTACATATTATAAACTCAATACCTTTTATGATGAGCAGAACAATAGCTAGTCATTAACATTTTATTTTTCTATCTTCTGTTGTCAAGACAACCTTCCATTCTTTACTCAAGTACTAAGCAGCGAAAAACATTTACAGTTTCTCGGTCTCATTTAAGTAATTGGACTTGTAATATTGATTGTTTTTTAAGAGACTTTTTTTCCAACCTTTAACTATTAATTATAATTACTACACTTTAAAAGGATACAATTTAATTTAATTTTAAAACTATGTAAAAGAAGGGTACCAACATTTCAAATGTATAAAGAACTTTCATGAAGAAAATTATTATAAAACTTTACTTGGTACGCTTTGTAACATGAATAGCACTATTATAAAAGATGTTGTAATGATGTATATTTATAAAGGTCTGTTTTAATAAGACAGTATTTTAGTATGTGAGAGAATCCTACAAATAGCACGTTTTCCTGAGTGCAGAAATACTGTGTAACCAGCAGTGATAAACTGTTCTACCTTCTTGTACTAGACTGGCTATGTCCAGTCCAATACTCTCACCAGGCTCTTGCATGTTCTATTTAATAGGTAGTTAACTGGTATAATTAATTAATGCAATTATTTGTGAATTACTTCTACAAATATTTTTAAATGCCTGTTTTGTGCTGTGTGCTATAGCTAATGCTATGAGTAGGACAATTGCTTTTCCTGTTATCATGGAGACTTAGAGCTTACTCTTAATCCACTTCTGGAGTAGGAAGGAAAATCCAGTTATGGAAAGAAGTAAATACATTTTGGGCATTATGAAAATCTGTGTTCAACACTATTTGAAGCTTTTTTATTTATTTGGCGTATTTTTAGGTAGGATCCTATTTTACTTGAAAAATCACCCAAAATAGAGAAGCTACATATTTTTAAAATATTCTCATGTATTCTATTTCCCATTTCTTACATTCGAGTTAAATATTCAGCATTTTTCATGTATCTTTCCTAATCACTTAAAAATTAAGAAAAACGTTTTTATTTGTATTAATCACATTAGAATGAGGAAATGCATACTGTTTTCTAACTTAATTTTCATTTTTTTGAATTATGTTAGTCACCATACAGTATATCATTAGTTTTTGGGTTTTTTTTTAAAGATTTCATTCATTTATTAGACAGAGAATACAAGTAGGCAAGAGAGGCAGGCAGGGAGAGAGAGGAGGAAGCAGGCTCCCTGCGGAGCAGAGAGCCCAATGTGGGGCTCGATCCCAGGACCCTGGGATCATGACCCGAGCCGAAAGCAGAGGCTTTAACCCACTGAGCCACCCAGGCGCCCCCATCATTAGTTTTTGATGTAGTGTTCCATGATCCATTGTTTGTGTATAACACCCAGTGCTCCATGCAATCTGCACCCTCCTATTAATACCCACCACCAGGATCACCCATCACCCCTCCCCCTTCCCTTCTAAAACTCTAAATTTGTTTCCCAGAGTCCATAGTTTCTCATGGTTCATCTCCTGCTCCAATTTCTCCCTCCTTCATTTTCCCCTTCCTTCTCCTAATGTCCTCCATGTTATTCCTTATGTTCCACAAATAAGTGAAACCATATGGTTATTGACTCTCTCTGCTTGACTTATTTCACTCAGCATAATCTCCTCCAGTCCCATCCATGCTAATGCAAAATTTGGGTATTCATCCTTTCTGTTGGCTATTTAATATTCCATCATGTATATGGTATATATATTTTTTAAGATTTTATTTATTTATTTGACAGAGAGAGAGAGAGATCACAAGTAGGCAGAGCAGGCAGAGAAAGAAGGGAAAGCAGGCTCCCCGCTGAGCAGAAAGCCCGATGCAGGGCTCGACCCAGGACCCTGGGATTATGACCTGAGCTGAAGGCAGAGGCTTAACCACTGAGCCACTCAGGTGCCCTTATTTTTAACTTTTTGAAAAATCTCCACACTGTTTTCCAAAGTGCCTGTACCAACTTGCATTCCCACCAACAGTGTGAGAGGGTTACTCTTTCTCCATGGCCTCTCCAACATTTGTTGTTTCTTGCTTTGTCAATTTTTGCCATACTAACTGGTGTAAGGTGGTATCTCAATGTGGTTTTGATTTGAATTTCCTTGATGGCTAATGATGATGAACACTTTTCATGTGTCTGTTAGCCATTTCTATGTCTTCTTTGGAGAAGCATCTGCTCATGTCTTCTTCTCATTTTTTGACTTGATTATTTGTTTTATGGGTATTGAGTTTGAGAAGTTCTTTATAGATCTTGCATATCAGCCCTTTGTTGGTAGTAGCATTTGCGAATATCTTCTCCCATTCTGTAGGTTGCCTCTTTGTTTTGTTGACTGTTTCCTTTCCTGTGCAGAAGGTTTTTATCTTGATGAAGTCCCAAAAGTTCATTTTTGCCTCTGTGTCCATTGCCCTTGGAGATGTGTCTTGAAAGAAGTTGCGGTGGCCAATGTCAAATAGGTTATTGCCTATATTCTCCTCTGGATTTTGAAGGATTCCTGTCTCATATTGGCGTTTTTCATTCTTTTTGAGTTTATCTTTGTGTATGGTGTAAGAGGAAGGTCCAGTTTCATTCTTCTGTATATAGCTGTCCAATTTACCTAGCACCATTTATTGAAGAGACTGATTTTTTTCCACTGGATATTTTTTTTCCTGCTTTGTCAAAGATTAGTTGACCATACAGTTGAATCCACATCTGGGCGCTCTATTCTGTTCCATTGGTCTATGCGTCTGTTTTTGTGCCAGTACCATGCTGTCTTGGTGATCACAGCTTTGTAATAGAGCTTGAAATCAGACAATGTAATTATATATCTTGGAGCTATTTCCTTGTCAGTTTATATAGGACTAATGTATTACTACACAACTGCTGTCCAGTTTTCCGTAGCTTACTTACACAGTAGTCTTCTGTGCTCTTGTCTGAGTAGCCATTTAATATCTGTCCAAAGTTTTAGTATTACAAAATGCCATAGGAAGTGTGGCTGTACAGGTATGTCAGTGCACATTGCAAGTGGTTGTTTTGGATGCATGTTTAGGAAAAGACTCCCTAGATCAAATTATATGCACACTTTGGTAGTGGAAATGAGGATTTATTACTCAGTGGGTATGAAGTTTCAGTTATTCTGAATGAATAAGTTCTAGAGATGTTATACAACATAAAGCCTATAGTAAACAATAGGGTATTCTACACTTTAAAATTTGTCAAGGGTAGATCTCATGTTACCTGTTCTTAACACCACTCCCTCCACCAAAAAAAAAAAAAAAAAAAAAAAAAAAAAAAAAAAAAAAAAAAAAAAAAGGAAAGAAAAAGAAAAAAGAAAACCACCAAAGTAATCGGATATTTCTGTTTCCTTGATTTTGGTGATGGCATCATTTGGGTTTGCATTTTTGCAGACTCATCAAATTCTACACATTTAATATGGACACTTGTTTTGTATATTAGTTACACCTCAATAAAGCTATTAAATTGCTTTGCTAAGATATGAAGTTACCAACCAGAAAGTTGATATCAGTTTAAATCCTGTGATAGTGTTGTCTGAAATTATATACTTCTCATAATCATTCTTATACTAGATTTTATTACATTAAAAAATTATATACAGCCTATGATGAGGGAAAATCATATACATTTTCCTGATAATTACTGAGATTGAATATCTTTTCATACACATATTGGTTATTAATAGTTCTTGTGTATTTAACCTGTAAATTTGTCTCCACATTCGTTTCTGTTTATCTTATCGCTCTCTAATCTTATCTCTTTAATTACTTAAAATTCTAAGCTATTTAAAGTACACAAAAAGAGGTAAAATCAACCTGAATACCACAACTCAAGATAAAACATCTATAAATGTGATTTTAAATATCTTTTTTGTGCATACATACACAAATAAAAAGGATCATATAATGCATATACTTTTCTCAAGAGCCTTTTCTTTTATCCAAACATAAGATATGGTCCTTTATTATGTCAATTACCATACAAAATTAAACCATTTTTAAGTGCAAATATACTCATCTCTTGTATGGATGAACATAATTAATTTAATATACTATGAGAGGACCTGTAGAATGAGAAGTTATTTGATAGTATAAGCAAAATTGCAATGATAATCTTTGTGTGTGTGTGTCTGTGTCTGTGTGTTTGTGTTTATATATATATATATATATATATATTCCCATCTACAGACAGACAGACAGACAGGCACATTAACACCTTAGAATAAGTTCACTGATGTGTAACAGCTGGGACAAATGATATGCACATTTTAAACACTGATATATACTGGAAAGCTGCCTTTTACAAAGCTTGCACAAGTGTACAGATTATTAGAAAACTGGTTTTCATATATATTTTCATATATTAAAAAACCTTAGAACTATATATTTTTTTGTTTTCTTATCAGTTAAATCGCAAAGAGATTTTATTATTGCTTTTATATGAATTCATTTATTAATGTGCTTAATGTTTATAGATTACTTATTGGTCAATTATATTTCTTCCTTTCTTCCTTTGGAACCTACTTATGGTCTTTGGCTGTTTTTCTCAGGAAGTTTTCTTTTTTCAGGAGACCTGGGTGGCTCAGTCAGTAAAGCCGCTGCTTTCAACTCAGGTCATGATCTCAGGGTCCTGGGATCGAGCCCCACATCAGGCTCTGCTTGCTTCTCCCTCTCCCTCTGCTCCTCCCCCTGCTTGTGCCCTCTCATTCTCTCTCTCTGTTAAGTAAATAAAGAAAAACTTTTAAAAAAGGAAGTTTTCTTTTTCATAACACTTTATAAAAACTTTTCTTAAATTCTTACCGAGGATAAAGATTTATTTATTTACTGAGGGAGGGAGAGAGAGTATGAGTGGGAAGGATAGAGGGAGAGGGAGAGAGAATATCAAGCAGACTCTGCACTGAACAAGGAGCCCAGTGGGGGTTGAATCTCACGACCATGAGATCACCACCTGAGCCAAAAGCCAGAGTCAGGCGCTTAACCTACTGTACCACCCGGGTGCCCCTAGTATGACCTCACCTTAATTTGAGGGATATAAAGGGTATTAGTGGAGAAACTAACAGAATTCAAATAAAGTCTAGAGTTTAGTTAATAATAATGTACTCATGTTGTTTTATTAGTTTTGACAAATGTACCATAGTTATCTAAAATAGTAATGGGGAAATTAGGGGAGAGTTATACAAGGACTTTCTGTATTCTCATTGCCACTTTCAAATACATCTGAAATTATTAAAAATAGTTTAATTTTTTTTAAATGAAAGCTACAGGATAGACTCAGGGAAAATTTAATTTAGATCAGAGGGTGTGGACCAGCTTTTTGGAGGATTTTGTAGTTAGGCTGTAAACAAAACTCAGATACAACCCTGCCAAGAAGAGCTGCTTGGGCAGACACATAGCCAGTGAGTGGATACTGGAGGGAAACGTGCTTGGGGTGGTGGAGGGAGTGGAAAACTCCAGAATGACTGGAGAAGAGTAGATGAAAGGGAGCACAGCATAAAATTAAACTAAGGAGCAGTTTGTGAACAGCGTATGCAAGGAATTCCAAATTAGCAGAGGAAGGAAAGAAGGAAGGCAGGAGGGAGGGAGGAAGAGGGAAAAGAAAGAAGAGCATTTCTGTAATATTTTCGATGTGCCAGGCATCCTTCTAAACACAATTCACATAGGAGCAATGCTAATTCTTGCCTTAATTGTATATGGTGTGTCCTTTTATTATTTCCCAATGCATGGTTAGGAAAATGGCCTCAGAAGGTTGGAAACTTGCCCAGTGTCACTCCATGGCTCAAGGCAGAGCTTCGGCAGTCTGATTTCACGGTCTGCATTTATCTACCACGTCATTGCTCTGAATGCTGGCCCATTCCTCGGAGGCTAATACATCAATTTAGACAAAAGATGATAGTGATTCGGGCTGCGATAGAGTGAACTGGATGGCCTCTAGGTAAAATCGAATGGAACTGCTGGTAGCTTCGATAAAAGTAATGAGGAAGGAGACAGTTTCAGGAACGGCTCTCCAACTTCTGCCTTGATTAGATTATTTACTAAATGAGGGAACAGCAAAGATGTTTGGTGAGAGAAGTCAAAATTACTTTTTTTTTCATTCTTTGGGTTGCTGAAAACATGTCTAAGATGTGTCAAAGCTCAGCATTTCAGTGTTTTCTCCTTCTCAAGTTGAAGATGTGTGTGAGAAGGGTCATCTGGCTGCCCAGGGGAAGGAAGGAGGCCACAGTGCCAAGGCCGGGTGGTCAGGCTGCCTTCAGGTCCCCACAGGTCACTGACTCAGGCGGCTGCCAGGTGTGTTCTCTGAGTGCTCTGCTCACCGTGGATCCTGTTCCTTGAGGCTGGACCGGTCTTCCTTGCTGACCAGGCCCTCTTTACCTGTTATTTGTGCTTCAGATTCTCATGAATATGCAGGACGTTGTTGAGTCCCCCACCAGCCCTGTACTAGAAACAACATCCTTTCCCTAACGTGAGGGAATCGAAAGGGGTCCTAGGGATCAGTCAGGTCTTCCATGGCTGAACCCCAATTCACACCTTTTCCCTGGGAGGCAGTCAGCCTATGGCAGACAGCCAGAGCACGAGACAGCTTTGCTGTCAGCTGCCCCCTCAGTCAGCTTAGTTCCATCCTCAGTAGGGAAGTCAGAACACAGGATGGACAAATTCCCTTCCCTGCCTCTTCTCTTTCCCTTTACTCAGAGAGTCACAGGAAACTCACTAATTTCTCATTCCTTTACCCTTGGCACTTCCCTGTGTGGTATGTTATTTCTTCCATAGCTGGTAACCCTCATCCCTGTCCTAGAAGGACCAGAAAACTGGAATACCTCTGAGACAACACGGATCGCTGAGAGGATGAGAATATATATTTGTAAAAATAGTTAAATTCTTTCAAAATAATTTCCCCACTGGATTTAATCACCATCCTTTCCTCATTACGGATGGAGACATTAGATCAGGGAGATGGTTTATTGTCCTTGTCACTGCTCTTCAAATTTAGGTACAAATTAGGGAATAGGGCAGGCCCCCTAACTCCCTAGAGGAGTGAAAATTTAAAGGAGTGGAGTGATTTTAGAGAGTAGATGCACTCGAGTAGCAAGGTCTGTAATTTAGACTGAAGAGAAGACAAATGGTTCACATCATGGGATATTAACAGAAGAGTTAAATTGAACTCAACATAAAACTGCAATGTTTGAAAAATGACTGTGTTTAACTGAATACCCCACTGGGCTTTGACTGAGAGGCCCTGTAAGAACTGCTGTTTCCAAGCAGGAAATATAAATTTAAAATATATTTTGCACACTTAATGAAACTTGAAAGCATGCAACAAGTCCCAGGGATTTGATGTGTTTCTAGATTTTTCCATTCTGTACATTATTATCAGTAGAGTATCATAAAAATCTCTGTAGACAGTGATCTGTTCAATCTTGGTTTACACTTTATTTCTATTAAATTATGTCTTGTACCCAAACATTAGGACTTAGGATAACTTTCTACGTAATTTCCTGACTTGTGCTTTCATAAACGTTTTTTTGCGTGAAGAACTTTGTAAGATCCAAATTCATTTACAATTGCCTGCCTTCTACCTCTTTTGGCTTCAGCCTCTTTCCTTAGTTTTAGTAAAAAGAATTTCTTCTGAGCATTATAATGTTGTTTTCTTACATACATAAGAATATTTCTATGACAATTAAAGAAACAAAAAAGATAGACATTGAGGATGGGTACTTAATTTGTATTAATTCTGCTGCTGTTAGTCTCAATTGCTTTCCCTGGCTTCTTAAAGCTTCCCTCCTGTTTGACAACAGGCTCAATCAGCTCCTCAAGTAATCTCAAATGGAATTCAATGGGTGTTATACGCACGTGATGAATCATTGAATTCTGCTCCTGAAACTAATGTTATGCTCAATGTTAACTAACTGAATTTAAATAAAAACTTGAAACAACAACAACAAGATTCAGTGGGATTGCTGTTGCCCTGCCCACAAATAAAAGAGAAGGGATTTGAGATCAATTCATGGTGACTGGATGTGGACTCCCATTGCGGTGGATTTGCTTCTTACGTCTGCTTTGCTGTCTGTTATTCCAAGTTCACTCTCAATCTTCTTTTCTGGCTTATGCAGATGATCAAATGGACATAGGTTCAGCTTAGTTCCTACTCTGAAGACTATTAACCTGTTTTGAATCAACATATGAATTTGCATGCCCTCGTAGGCATTTTAGGTTATTCTGTTCTTATTTTTTAAAGAAGATTTTATAAACAGAAGGGATAACTAATTTTTGTTTGAATGATTGTGATTATGATTATGAATGAGGTGGTATTTTGAGCAATTTGGACATCTTTAGTGAATTATTTCTGTGACTCTCTCATTCACCCAACCAAGACATTTCTAGGAACTTTTCCGAAGAGTTCCATTGCACTCCGCTCCTTGCTGTTAGAGGATGCTTTGCTCCAGGTGGTAGTTGCTTGGCTTCCCAAAGGCTGTCCCTGTGTGATCAGAGGCTGTGTGATGTATCAGTCTGAATGGCTAACCCTAGCAACTGGGATCTCAGCAAGTGCTGGAAAAAATGGGCAATTGATAACATCAGTTAAAAACCTTTTTCTCAAATACCATTTGCCTTTTCTTTTCTGAACTACAGACCTTCCTACTAAAGAGCATCTACTGTAAAATGGGTATTTTTTCCCTAACATCAGACATATACAGTACTTTATTCAATTTCACATAGAAATTCACTTCCTTTACTTAAATATGTAGCACAGCAATATAAATAGATAAATAGAGAATAAATATCTGGGGTATAATGAATATCCCAGTTGGGTGTCAGAGAATAGAACATAAAATTCTTAAATAAGAAATTTATTTGCTGGAAAGGTGAATTGGGGGAAATCGAGGGAGAGACAAAGCATGAGAGACTGTGGACTCTGAGAAACAAACTGAGGGTTTTGGGGGGTGGTGGGGGATAGGTGAGCCTGGTGGTGGGTATTAAGGAGGGCACAGATTGCATGGAGCTCTGTGTGTGGTGCATAAACAATGAATCTAGGAACACTGAAAAAATGAAGTAAATAAAATGAATAAAAAAAGAAATTTGTTTGCTGGTTTGAATATGTACTCAAGCAAGGGAAGCCTCTATTATCGAGCTATTAATTTCTCAATTAATGTGACCAATTGTAAAAATCACATTTCATCTTCGTTGACTTCCCCCTGTGGTTACTAATTGAATATAGAATTCTTTGAGAAACAGAATTATGTAAAGTGTGTGGCTGCTCTCACAATTAATACATTTTACAAAGATACTTTAATTAATGCCATCATTTTATGAGGAAATTAGATCCTTTCATGAGGAATTTGGGAAAATGGTATAGCAAGACCATTTTCATTCTTAATTTACCAAACGGCAGGTTGAGAATTATTGTCAAGACCTGCTGTTTTATGATTGGACCAGAATATGATTTTCTAGTTTCCTTGCATGCTCCTTCAGTTTTCAGAAATCATGATCTGTGTTTTTGCTGAGTATATACAACTGTTTCATATTGTAAAACTTTAAAAATGCACTAGAAGTTTTTGTGTTGTTCATCGTCCTCAATGACGGCTATCATCTGGTGAACAACTCTGAGGTTGTGCCAATCATGTATTTAAAGCTCATGGTATAATTCGATAAATTCTTTAGTCTTTTTAATGTTTCCTTTAATAAAAAGCAGCCTTCAATATCAACACAAGTATGCTCACACTGTAGTTTCTTTCTTTTTTTTTTTAAGATTTATTCATTTTAGAGTGGAAGAGAGAGAGAGTGTGTGTAAGCGAAGGGGAAGGGTAGGGGCAGAGGGAGAGAGAAACTTAAGCAGACTCCATGGTGATGATGGAGCCCGATGTGGGTCATGATCTCATGACTTTGAGATCATGACCTGAGTGGAAAGCAAGAGGTGGACACTAAACTGAGTGAGCCACTCAAGCACCCCCACTCTGTAGTTTTAATGGCTACTAAGTATTTCATGGAATGGAAGCACTGAATTCCTAACTAGCTCCCAGATCTCAAATGCCTAGATATTTAATTTTTTCATTAAAAAAAAAATTATGTTGCATCATATACGCTTGAAATACTGGCCTCCAGGAAAATATGCTGAAAATTATATTGTGAAATTGACACATCTGTACATTTCAGAATCACACACTTTCTCCTGGTCACTCTCTAGTTTTTGCCTTTCACACATCAGCCTGAGGAAGAGGAGAGCACCCATTCCTCCAACAAAGGCCACTTGAAATTCAGACCTGCAAATACTGCACTTAGCATCCAACTAGAAAAGCAACCAGTATAATATATGTGGACAAAATTTCCTTTTTAACACTTCATGTTAACTTTGAACTAACTGTATTTATTTATTTATGTATTTATTTATTTATTTATTTATTTGACAGACAGAGATCACAAGTAGGCAGAGAGGCAGGCGGGGGTTCGGGGTGGGGGAGCAGGCTCCCTGCTGAAGCAGAGAGGCCGATGGGGGACTCAATCCCAGGACCCTGGGATCATGTCCTGAGCTGAAAGCAGAGGCTTTAACCCACTGAGCCACCCAGGCACCCCTGAAATAACTGAATTTAAATACAGTAAAGTTTTTATCTAATTTACACAGTTTTTTTAAAAAGGTCACCATAAGATGCTGTTTTGGGAGAAAGGGGTGTAATCCCTAACAGATTTTCCCATAAAATCTGGTTAACCAAGTTGTCCATATTTTATGTGCTGCTTATGTTTTCATATCAGCCCATAAAATTTAATTTATTAACATATCTAAGTCAGTGTATTCACTTTATTGGACCACACTTCTGCTAAGTAAATAGTTTGAGAAATATCTTACTTTTTCTATTATTCATCCTAGTAACATATATTTTAAATGGACAACTTCTTAGATGTATTTCTGTACACTTTTTTGTGTGTTCTGTATTTTCTCTTCCAATATTCCAAAGACTACATCCAGTTCCATGCTCAAAATTTATTTGCCTGTGCGTTGACCCTAAAACAGTAGCTAATTTGTTGGCCTCATCTTGCCTCTAGGGGAAAGCAATCCCAATGGGGGGCTGGATCTCACAATCCTGAGATCATAACCTGAGCAGAAATCAAGAGTCAGGTGCCCACCCAATTGAGCCACTCAGGTGTCCCTCCATTTACTTCTTGATAGCTGTTTGAGTGGTCTGATTTGGGATGATAATGGTACTGCTGCTATGAGTACAAGTCCTTGTGTAGATAGATACGCTCACTCATGAACAAGTCCTTGTGTAGATAGATACACTCACTCATGAACAAGTCCTTGTGTAGATAAGATACGTTCACTCATGAACAAGTCCTTGTGTAGATAGATACACTCACTCATGAACAAGTCCTTGTGTACATAGATACACTCACTCATGAACAAGTTCTTGTATAGATAGATACACTCACTCATGAACAAGTCCTTGTGTAGATAAGATACACTCACTCATGAACAAGTCCTTGTGTAGGTAGATACACTCACTCATAAACAAGTCCTTGTGTTGACAGATGCACTCATTCATGAACAAGTCCTTGTGTCGACAGATGCACTCATTCATGAACAAGTCCTTGTGTAGACGGATACACTCATTCATGGACACATGCTTCTGTAGACTGATACCACTCACTTCCTTAATGGTGCAATCGGTAGGTCATAGAATTGGAATATATTTCATTTTATTAGAAACATCCAAACTGTTTCAAACTTAGCAGTACTGTTTTAAACCCCAATTAGATATGGAAGGGAGTTTTTACTGCTCTAAAGACTCACCATAACTTGACATCATTAATCATTTTGCTACTTTGTTGGGTGTAGTGAAAATGTGCTGGTTTGCGTGAGAGTGCACATAAAAACAGTAGTTTATTATAATATTGCAAAATAAAAGATCTCTCGGGGGTCCTCAATTCTTTAATGCTTTATACACATACATTTTGAGGTTATTACTATTCCTGTTTTTCTTGTATTCTGTATTCATTTTTCTACATTTTAACTTTTTTATATTTTAAAACATATATTTTGAAGTAATTATTATTCCTGTTTTTTCATCTATTCTATATTCTATATTCATTTTTCTATATTTTAACATTTGTGTTCTTGGGATTTTTCTCATGACTGAGGATACTTACTGCTGTTGTCAGTGAGGTGGCTGTGATTTTGTGGTTGTCATATCTTATGTGCAGTGATAAACCTCATCTTGGCTGTTCAGACTCTCATCCCTACAGTTGCAGTTAAACTACATGCAATGAGTTTAATTGTCTTTTGAAATATATTCAAAAGATTCCACTCTGAGTTGGTGCTAAAGAAAAGTTATTATGTTTAGAAAATGGTTCAGAAGTAGAGTGGTGGACAAATATATTCTAACAGCATAAATATTCATCGTGGGAGGAATATCTGTAATTGTCTTTTTTGGGCTAATGTCTATTTTGTTTATATTTTAATTGCTGTCTTTGAATGAGAAAGATTGTTGATAAAAATTTTTGTCTAAATAACTCTTAAAAACTCTTTCAGGATAAATAAAGTAAAACCTCTTAATTATTAGGAAACACTAAGTCATACTTCGTCATCATTATATTTTTCTTCTTAATGCTACATAAAATAATGGTGCTCCATAAAATATATGGCATCCTAAATTCAATGAATTACGGTATTGCCTTCTGGTCTTTTAAGATGTTCATGCTTTTCGGTGCTTTGTCCATTTCTCCACCCTCCTCTCCACCCTCCTCCCGCCAGGATCAGTGTGGGCTGTTGTCTCCGCAAAAAAAAAAACCGTGGGCTCTCCATCTGGGAATGAGAATCGCTCGATTTTCTATATTGAGGCCATTAAGCAAGTTGTGGACTGTCTGCAAACAGCATTCATGGAATGAAAAATAGGGGCATAATAGGAAACCTAATCACAATGCTTCCTATTTGCTGTTCTGGATTCACCCAGCCCATTTTTGGTAATTGTAACAGTGACTATCTTGCCGACTTCTTCAACCATGTCCATCTTTTTCTGCAGTCAGTACTTAAAATTGCAACTGATCAGATTTCACATTTTGGGGCATATTGAAAGCATTTTGAAATCGTGTTGCCAATTTTTCATCTGTACTTAAAAGAGTCTCGTGATTTTTCTCCTTATGTTGGCCCGCGGAGTTTGCACTTCCCACATGATGCGCACCACTGGCAACAGCTCTCTGGGAAATGTTTTTCCTACTCTTTACCTGCCTCCAGAAGCAGTGTGCTCTTATAATTACTAATACTTCCCCCCAGGTATTTAGTTTCATGTAACTCATAAAAATGGTTTTGATTTGCTGAATTCTATCCAAATCTATCGGGAACACATTTCTGGTTTTAGCATTTGATTCTTACTCCTTGAAGAAATCAATGCATCAGTCCAGAAACTATGTTTCAGAGAACTTTCTAAGAGGCCAAAGAGAGTTTTCACTTTTATAAAAGTAAATTAACATGTGATAGACTTTGTTATTGCTCTTGGGTGAATGTTTGGTGATAGAACATATTTTGGTCTTCAGTCATTATATGTTGAGGGATGTGTGTTATCCCTAAACTTCAAAGTTGATCAACACATAACACAGGGTTGGGGTAGGTAGGGAGGGAAGACAGAAAAGATGATGAAAAATTATCTCTTTTCGTCCATCCCCACCTCTTGGATAGTCTCATTTATAGGGGATTTTTTTATACTAAGATGTCCAACTTGAGGTTCCTTCATATAATCTTGACATTACATATTAGTTTAAATCATAATAAACTTGTTTTTGTAGGTCAGGGATGATCACAAATAGTGATTTCATGTGGCTTAACATAATACTTAGGAATAAAAGTTAAATTCTACAAAAATGTGCCATAAAAAACCATAAATACCATTTAAAAGAAAAACAAATACTGATCTATTCATTGTCAATGGGCATCAGATTGAGACTATTGGTTCTCATGTTGGAATTGTATCTGATTTTATAGTCATACCATAAGAAGGTTTATACATACATATATTTAAATAAAATATATAAATAATACATAAATAACTTGTTAGTAATTAGATGAATATCTCCAAAGTAAAAAAAAATTGTACTTATATGACCAATAATTATGGCCAGAATCGAGTGTTCCTAATATTGGAAAAGCCACTTAACTCTCCAGCTTATTTTCCTTTGCAGTAGAATAATGATAATAAAACCCTTGTTTCCTCAAGGACTATTGAGAGTGGATGATGGGGACACAAAGGAAAATAAATCAAGAAATATAATTTTAATGGATTATTATAATTTTGTTCTCCTTTACAGTTTCTTTCAAAAAGTTAGAACTGGTGATTTTTTTCTTCTTCTGTTACCTAAAGAAAAATTCTGAAGTTAGAAGAAAGGAAACACAATCTCTTTACCACTGGTTGATGCTTCTACATAAGCCCCAGGCCACCTCCAGGGGGACGAGGGCACTTTTTTCAAGAAACAAGTCAGTTCCTTCTGAAGTGCCATTTTCAGCCTCTATTTTGTGTACAGGATAGAACTGCTAAGAAGGGCAATATATTTGAATAATGAGCCCATCATTAGGGAGCGGAGGAGAACAGATTTCAAAGCAGAGAGGGACAAACAAGGTGAAAGCAGGGATTATCACCAAGCTATGATGTGGAGCACCAACTCCATCAATTTTGTGGGAACTGGAGTTAGGAAAGCTTTCCACCCTGGCAAGAGATTTCAAATGTGTACCAAGCTTGAACTGTTAAAGCCTGGACAGGATTCATGGAGTGGAATACCTAGATCTTCCTGATACACCTGTGTGGGAGACTTGGTTTAGATTAAACATCCCCCTTGGAGAAGTCATTCTTCTAAGTAGAGAGCAGGACAGAACAACTTCTATTAGGAGGTGAAATTCACTCAAACTGAGAAGTAGAGGGTACTTACTGTGGGGGCTCGCAGGAGGCAGCACACCTCAGAATGTTTCCCCTTGGGTCACTGTAATTACATTAGTAGTTGCTAAGATTCATTGACCACCGCATTTGTGCCAGATTTTGTCATAAGTAGTTTCAATGTTTTAGGTTATTTAATCCATACTACAACTCTGTGATCACCATGATTTTGGTGCTGTTAAGATTCCCCATTTGATAGATGAGTAAACTGAGTCTTAGAGCAATATGTAAATTTCTTAAGACTAAATGGCTAGCAAGCACCAATATCAGCCCCAATCCTGGTCGTTCTGATTCCAGAGCCCGGCCCCTGGGCCCTGATGTCTGCTAGTTTCTCCTTCCTGTCTTCCCACCCCACTTCTCCCCACATCTTTACTTGTAGCATACATTCTTAAATTCTTTCCTTTGTGCTTTCTTCCCATCCTGTGAATGCTAATGCCCATTGACTATTTGGATGCAGTTGTCACCAAGGCAGGCGAGGGATGTTGGAATATGTCTTGCATGACGGATGGCTACCCCGATGCATTTGCTAAGATTTTTGGGGACAGAGACATGTGCCTGGAGCACAGTGCTCCCTGTGCCCCATGCTGTGACCAGTGGCACAGTGACTTTAGGCTTCCAGCTATACAAAGTGGTGGAAGATACAACAGATGGAAAGGATTGAAGGGTAACTAGACCTCTGGGGAATGTTCCAGAAACAAGTAGCTCCCATCTCACACCAATTCCTGTAAAAGGCAAGTAACTCTTCATGGCTTGAAAGTTGCCTAATGAAAAACACTTCCAGAAAGACAAAGTTGCAAAATACCAAATATAAAATCAGATACATATCATAGATTTTCCTTTCTCATTTTAGATTACTTGGTAGCTTACTAACTAAACTGACATATAATGCATATGTAGTAATTAAAAACAATTTTTAAGTACTCGTTAATTATCAGACCCCAAAATACTGTAACAGGAAAACTGAGTTTTGTTATTCAATTGTACATCTTATAACTCATATTCTGTTCCTCTAGCAGCTTAGCAAGGGAATTTCATGGATTCCTTCTGCATCCAAAGCTTGTTCAGCATAACAAAAGCTACTCTCTCAAACTTGACAATTCACAAAAGGGCATTCCAAGACTGCCTTCCTGGGTGCGAGAGAGTGTTTCGGCTTGTTCTGAGAGAAGAATAAATTCCTTGGCTGTGATAGTTGTTCTTAGGAACTGTCACTTTTCTTGGCTGTTAAAAGTATCTAACTGATTTGTGTCACCAAGTGTAAGTCATCCAAAGACATAACAAAGATCACAGTACATGGCATGCTTGGTTGGAAATATTATTCTCCCCTCTCTGGGGACGAGTCCATAAGAGGTGCCTTGCTCCTATGACATTTTTAGCAGCCCCCTGAGACCAGTAAGGTCACAGGATTTCATTTTACTCTCCATATAATTTCCAGCTGTGAGAATTTTAATTCCTAGACTGCAGGGCCTCAGGAATGTTACCATAGAATGTATTTGACATTTCTTTTTTCTAAAGAGGCACTCAGGTCCTTTGTACCCTGTGTACCCTTCTTTATTTATTATGTAAATTTTAGGTAATAGAAATGCAATTTTATAGACACTGTGCTCTGCCTCAATTCATGGCTATGTTTACTCTCCTATTAACTTATTCTTCCTGAAATTATACTCTTATGTGGTGTGGAGAGATTACCTAGATTCAAGGGTTAGGTATTACTTATAAGTATTACCGGGTTAAACTTCCTCTGAGTTTCTCTCTAAAGCTGAATGTAGCTACGTTGTTAAAAACTTCCTTCAAGGAATCACCCAAGATTTTATAAAGCCATCGTAGTTATTAAGCCAACTCGGATATTGTAATATTGATGTAGGGCACCATCCATTTTGTTCTTTTCAACAGAAAAGAAAAAATCAGTTTTGACTATACATCCTTTGATTAGATTCAAATATGTTTTTTTAACATTAAAAAAATATTCAGTGAGCAAATTCTGTGTCTCAGTCACCTGTCTGGGAGGATCAGGATTCAATAGGAAATGTAGGAGATGAAAATGCTGGGCTTTGCAGAGTTTAATGACCTGGGGATTGGCTTTCCTACAAGTAAAGGGACTATATTAGATGTTTGTAATATGCCTTCTCTACCATAGGCAAATATTAAGAAGAAATTTAACAAAAAGTTCAGAAGGAAACTTAAAAGTAACCTAGCCAGACTCATAAAGATTACATAAGATATCAAGGAATGACATGACTTACTTAATATTATCACAATGTGACAGATTTATGGACTACCATATTTGAGAATGAATTTATCTTTTGTTAAAAATTAATTTTAATTATAGATGGATGTGTATCCATGTCTAAAAGTTGCAATAGAGGAATATTAGGGTTGCTGGTTAATATTTTGAAATGATACTCAATAGTTTTGCATTCTCTGTAATCAAGTTTTGCCCACAAAACCTCTACCATCATAATTAGATTATTGGGTGTAGGTTTCTCTAGGAAAATGCTGGCTACCTAAATCCTGCACCAAATTTGTGGCACAGCATGTACATGAGTTTAGGTTTACCCATTTGCCATACTGCCTTCTGAGTGTATTTAGTCAAGGTAGCTGAATTATGCTAAGTGGTTCATGGGATACCAAGGAAATTGTATCTAGATATAAGAACTGCTAGCTATGAGACTTAATGCATATATTGGTAGCTATATATGAGGCAAAAACATCTCTTGTGACCAAGGATGCTTTTTCTGGTGGTTGTGTTTGGTGGGGTGCTGTGGTCTAGAACTTAAACCTGATACTTTTCATGAGTGTCTAACACCACTGCTATTTGGGTGTTTGGTCTTATATCTGCTTTGCATATTTTACCATTAAATAAAATGATACCTGGGTGTGTCTGGGTGGCTCAGTCAAGTTGGGTGTCTGGCTCTTCGTTCTGGCTCAGGTCATGATCTCAGGGTCATATGATTGACTCCCAAGTTGGGCTCTGTGCTCAGTGGGGAGTCTGCTGGAGACTCTCTATTCCTCTTCCTTTGCCCCTCTCCCTGCTTATTCTCTCTCTGTCTCCAAAATAAATAAATAGATCTTTAAAAAAATGATATCTGGATCATATTGTATCACAAGACTTTTTAGTAATTTCAAACCAAGGGCCTCCTGGGTGGCTCAGTTGGTTAGGCATCAGACTCTTGATTTCAGCTCAAGTCAAGACCTCAGGGACTTGGGTTCCACAATGAGCATGAAGCCTGCTTAAGATTCTCTCTCCCTCTCCCTCTGTTCCTCCCCTGCTTGCTCTCTCTCTCTCTCTTTCTCTCTCATTTTCTGTTTCTAAAAAAGAAGAAAGAAAGAAAGAAAAAAAAAGTTCAAGTCAAGGACCAATGGATACTGTCAATGGTAATGTACCTTGTAAATAACCACACCCTATAGTCTCCACCCACCTCCTACATACAGCCACTGTGTCTGATCTAGGAAAGTGAGATATTACAAAGCAAAGAGAAAATAATAGTACCTATAATAAGAAGACTGTAAGATATGAGCATTAAAACTAATCAAATCATAAAAATTCTCCATAGACACCTATTACAAAGAATAAAATGAAAATTAAAACAATCGCACAAAAATCAAGAAGATATTAAATGAGAATTAAACAAACCAAGAAAATAATTGAAAACATTGTTTTAATAATCAAAGACAAAATTGAAGAAAAAGAAAAAAAAATCATTATTTTGGACTGAAATACAAAAATCACCAAAAGAGGAATCAGGTTTGACCAAAAGCATAATGAAGACATTGAATAAAATAATGAAGGAAATAAACTTTAATGATTTAAAATGGATCTGAGGATTTCAGCGGTCAAGATGGCAGAGAAGTAGCAGCTGAGATGACATCAGGCGGCAGGAGATCAGCTAGAGAGCTTATCAAACCATTGCGAACACCTACAAATCCAATGGGAGATCAAAGAGAGGAAGAACAGTAATTCTGGAAACAGAAAATAGGCCACTTTCTGGAAGGGAGGACCGGCGGAGAAGTGAATGGAAAGCGACGGAAGGATAGACGGCGGGGGAGGGGCGGCTCCCAGCCAGCGGCAGAGCCACGGAGCACTAAATCGGGACTTTTAAAAGTCTGCTCCACGGAGGGACATCGCTCCAGAGGCTACACCGGGGTGAAGCCCACGCGGGGTCACCGTGGCCCCAGGTCCCGCAGGGTCACAGAAGGATCGGGGGTGTCTGAGTGTCGCAGAGCTCGCAGGTATCAGAGCGGGAAGCTGGCTACAGAGACAGAGCCGAGGAGTGAGCTCTCAGCTCGGGGTCACCTTGAACCGGTTGCAGTCTGGGTGAGCTCGGAGCGTGGCCAGAGGCGAGGGAGACGGGAGTGGCCGGGGCTTTTCTCTGAGGAGTGGAGCCCTGAATCTCAGCTCCTCCAGGCCTGAGACTGGGCGGCCGCCATCTTCATCCCCGTCCTCCGGACTCTACGGAAAGCGCTCAGGGAACAAAAGCTCCCGAAAGCGAACCTGAGCGGATCACTTAGCCCGGCCCCTGGGAAGGGTGGTGCAGCTCTGCCTCGGGCAAAGACACTTGAGAATCACCACAACAGGCCCCTCCCCCAGAAGATCAACAAGAAATCCAGCCAAGACCAAGTTCACTTAACAAGGAGAGCAGCGGAACTCCAGAGGAGGAGAAAGCAAAGCGCGGAATTCATGGCTTTCTCCCCATGATTCTTTAGTCTTGCAGTTAATTCAATTTTTTCTTTAAAGGGCATTTTTCTAGGGTCTTTGCCACCCTTTTAGTATTTTATTTGCTCCTTCATATAATCTTATCTGGAAAAATGACAAGGCGGAAAAACTCACCACAAAAAAAAGAACAAGAGACAGTACCAAAGGCTAGGGACCTAATCAATACAGACATTGGGAATATGTCAGATCTAGAGTTCAGAATGACAATTCTCAAGGTTCTAGCCAGGCTTGAAAAAGGCATAGAAGATATTAGAGAAACCTTCCCTGGAGATATAAAAGCCCTTTCTGGAGAAATAAAAGAACTAAAATCTAACCAAGTTGAAATAAAAAAAGCTATTAGTGAGGTGCAATAAAAAATGGAGGCTCTTACTGCTAGGATAAATGAGGCAGAAGAAAGAATTAGTGATATAGAAGACCAAATGACAGAGAATAAGGAAGCTGAGCAAAAGAGGGACAAACAGCTACTGGACCACGAGGGGAGAATT
>PISX010011439.1:0-65231 GCA_004024625.1 Mellivora capensis
AGTGGGGGAATAGGAGAGGGAGAAGCAGGCTTCCTGCAGAGCAGGGAGCCCAATGAAGGGCTCGATCACAGGACCCTGGGATCCTGACCTGAGCCAAAGGCAGATGCTTAATGACTGAGCCACCCTGGCACCCTCAATTGGCAAATTTAAATTGTAATAGTCAAGTACTGGCAAGAATGTGGAGCAATAAGAGCTCTCAAATATATCCTGCTGGTGGCAGGGTACAATTGAAACAAAACTTTGAAAAACAATTTTGCATTATGCATTAAAGGTAAAAATATATATGCTCTGCAACCCAGTAATTTAACTCTAACAGAAACTCTCATTAAAAATTGTTCACAGCAGGGACGCCTGGGTGGCTCAGTTGGTTAAGCAGCTGCCTTCGGCTCAGGTCATGATCCCAGCGTCCTGGGATCGAGTCCCACATCGGGCTCCTGGCTCGGCAGGGAGCCTGCTTCTCCCTCTGCCTCTGCCTGCCACTCTGTCTGCCTGTGCTTGCTCTCTCACTCTCTCTCTGACAAATAAATAAAATCTTTAAAAAAAATTGTTCACAGCAATATTCAGAATGTTCATGGCAGCACTGTTCACAATAGCTAAAACTTGGAAACAATACAAAGATTGAAATACATAAATAAGTTACAGTATGTTTATGCCAATGGAATTGAGTAAAGGTGTAAAAATGAACAAGCTACAACTACACTCATCAAAATGGATGAATATTTAAACATGGGAATGACCTAAAGACATAGATCACAGAAGAATACTTAAAAGATCATTCTAGGGGCGCCTGGGTGGCTCAGCGGGTAAAAGCCTCTGCTTTCGGCTCAGGTCATGATCTCAGGGTCCTGGGATCGAGCCCCACATAGGGCTCTCTGCTCAGCAGGGAGCCTGCGTCCTCCTCTCTCTCTGCCTGCTTCTCTGCCTACTTGTGATCTCTGTCAAATAAATAAATAAATAAAAATCTTTAAAAAAAAAAGATCATTCTATTTCTAAAAAATTTCAAAAACAAACAACACTAGATAATATATTGTTTAGGGATAAGTAGATGGCAAGACTATAAAGAAAAGCAAGAGAATGATTTATTATAAAAACATGAACAGTGTTTACCTTGTTAGGAGAGTGAGATAGGGAAGAGCATACAGGTGCTATGTAAGGTACTGGTAATGTTCTATTTCTTTTTGGAGGTTACAGTTTTATATATATATATATATATATAGTTATATATATATAGTTATATATGAACAGTTATAGAACTGTTCACTTTTTAATTAATCTCTAAAGGTATACATACACGTTTGCTTATGAAGCAAACATTTTTGTTTTGAGCCCACGTTTTACATGAAGTTATTTAATATTTCTCAAAAAGTAAAGAAAAATTAATCCTATAAAAATAGGAACATTAAAAATTAAGATGAGAAAAATGTATTGCAATTAATGTGAGCCTATTGTGAATAACTTTTTCATTAATTATTTCACTTGTTAGCATTTAAATACACTGGTTCACAATGTGAACTGTACCTAAAAGTAGTAAAATTTTGCTTTATTGCTTGTTTCTTTTTAACTTTATTTTTTAACTTTTTTGTAAGATTTTATGTTTATTTGACAGAGAGATCACAAGTAGGCAGAGAGGCAGGCAGAGAGAGAGGAGGAAGCAGGCTCCCTGCTGAGCAGAGAGCCCAATGTGGGGCTCAAATGACCTGAGCCAAAGGCAGATGCTTAACCCACTGAGCCACCCAGGTGCCCCTCTTTTTAACTTCAAATACTTGATTCAGTTCAGCAACTACTGAGAACTTATTATTACACACAAGGCATGGATTAAGCACTGGGGATATGATGATAAAGAAGTCACAGTCCATTGTCCTGCCCTTGAATGGTTTGGGGACAAAGATATACCAACAGATAAATATTTTAATTAGTACCTATTTTATCCTGATGATTAAAGCAATATTTTTTCATTCAACCTTATAAATTCAGGGCTCCTGGGTGGCTCAGTAAGTTAAGTGTCCCACTCAATTTTGGTGTAGGTCATTATCTCAGGGTCCTGGGATCAAGCCCTGCATCAGGCTCCATACTCACTGGGAGTCTGCTTGGAATTCTCTCTCTCCCTCTTCCTCTGCCCCTCACCCCTCTTGAACATGTACACACTCTCTCTCTCTCTAGAAAATAAATGCATCTTTCAACCTTGTAAACATTTAAAAAGTAACCAGGAGGTGGGTGCCTGGGTGGCTCAGTGAGTTAAGCCTCTGCCTTCGGCTCAGGTCATGGTCTCAGGGTCCTGAGATCGAGCCCCGCATCAGGCTCTCTGCTCAGTGGGGAGCCTGCTTCCCCCTCTCTCTCTGCCTCTCTGCCTGCTTGTGATCTCTCTCTCTCTCTGTCAAATAAATAAATAAATAAAATTTCTTAGAAAGTACCAAGGAGGTAATTAAATTCATCTATTATTCCTACTACAAAAATAAAACCACTTTTAACATTTTGTAGCAGTAACTGTCATCAAATCCTCATCACCATAAATCCTATCACCTTTGCCAATGCCTGAGCAAGAAACCCAACTCTAGGCTATGAGAAATAAGGGAAAGTCAGCTGGGAAATTCCAGAAAAGATTTTCACACTCATAAAGGAGAGACAGGAAGAGAGAGCTCTCTTTCACTATCTGGAGATTGTTGTATCTGGAACTATTGTGGCCAACTTGCCACCAGCCTGATGACAGGCCAATACAGCACACTCCCTCAAAGAGATAAACTGAAATTTATATGACCATCTACCTAACAGAGGCTTTTGGGTTGTTTACAATTTTTCATTACTTTCTTGAAATACCTTTGTGTTTTGTTTTTTTCTTTAAAATACATATTTAGGCAAACATAATTTCAATGTGTTAAATGAGAAAGACAGGGATAGGGATATATACAGGGTAATAAGGAAATATAGAAAGGGGATACTCTGTCCAACCTGCAGATATTTTTTTTTTATTATGACTTCTCCACCAAATAATAGGTAATTATATGGGTGGGAAGTACAGGTGCACCCTCCTAATTCTCTCATTACAGTGATGTGTCTTTTATAATGCAATTCTTCCCCAAATCTTATTAAAGTACGATGCCATCTTCACTGAGGAAAAAATGTTTTGTTTTTTTCCTTAGTTTTCAATGAATGTCTTCACTTTTTTCCTTAGTTTTATTGAGACATAATTGATACATAACTATGTGTAAATAAGGTATATAATGATTTGGGATATGTATATATTGCAAAATGATTACCACAATAAGTTCAGTTAATATCCATCACCTCACAGTTGCATTTTTTTTCTTGTGAACAGAACTTTGAAGATCTACTTTCTTAGCAACCTTCAAATATACCATACACTATTGTTAACTACAGTCACCATGCTGTACGTTAAATTTCCAGAACTTAGTTATCTTATGAATGGAAGTTTGTACATTTTGACCACCTTCACTCATTTCTTCACCCCCCACCCCTCACCTAACAACCAGCAATCTGTTCTCTGTTTAAGGTACTAGGGCCATCTGGCACTACAGTAGTCTACCTGTTACCTGCTGTATCACTTTCCACTATTTCAGTTATCTACAGCCAACCACAGCCCAGAAGCAAATGATACTCCTTCACACACGTCATCAGAAGGTCAGTAGTAGCCTAGCAATAAGTCACAAGGCCTACATCATTCACCTCACCTCACCTCCTCACATAGGCATTTATCATCTCATATCATCACAAAAAGAAGAGTACAGTCAGATATTTTGAGACAGAGACCGCATTCATATGTGGTCTTTTATTGCAGTATATTATTACAATTGTTCTATTTTATTATTAGCTAATTGTTAACCTCTTACTGTGCCAAATTTGTAAATTAAATTTTATCATAGGTATGTATTTAAAGGAAAAAACACAGTATACATAGAGTTCATTACTCTCCAGTTTTAGGTAACTACTGGGGGTCTTGGACCATAAGCCCCAGAGATAAGGGGGCAC
This sequence comes from Mellivora capensis, assembly GCA_004024625.1. Lineage (NCBI taxonomy): Eukaryota > Metazoa > Chordata > Mammalia > Carnivora > Mustelidae > Mellivora > Mellivora capensis. Next base: position 3,985 of record PISX010011439.1, read on the forward strand.
TACTGTATCTCTTTACTTCTCTACAGAGATTGCCTTTATGCCACATTGATTTTTCTAGGAGTCCCAGGAGTTTACTTATATCCTCAGAACTAATATCATTTTTTTAAAGATTTGTTTTATTTTTAGAGAGAGAGAGCAAGAAGAGAGAACACAAGTTGGGGGAGAGGCAGAGGGAGAGTGAGAGGGAGAGAATCTCAAGCAGACTTCCCAGTGAGCCCGGAGCTGATGCAGCCGATCCCACAACCCTGAGATCATGACCTGAGCTGAAACCAAGAGTCAGATGTCTAACCAACTGAGCCACCCAGGTACCCCAGAACTAATGTCATTTTTACACAAATTTCAAATATAGCTATGTTTAATTAAGCATTTCTTAGAGAAAATATAAAAATATTTATCAAATACCAGTAATACTAAATATTATATAAGATCTATCATGAAATAATCTTCTTACTACATATAGAATCATAACTATTTTTACTTGCTTTTCTTTGACAAAGCTGGTATTAATTCCTAAATATTGTATGACATATGACATTTTGGGAGAAAACAACTGGATCTTCAGGTTTTAGTTATCAATCTCATTTGAAAAGCACTGCAAAGGCTATCTTAGGAAGCTAAATCCCAACAGTTTCAAACTACATTTTTTGACCCCTGAACAACATGGGTTTGAACTGCATGGGTCCACTTATACGTGAATTTTGTCCAGTTAATACAGTATAGTAAATACTTAATTTTTTAAAAAAGATTTTATTTATTTATTTGACAGAGAGAAATATCACAAGTAGGCAGAGAAACAGGCAGAGATAAGGGGAAGCAGGCTCCCCACTGAGCAGAGAGCCCAATGTAGGGCTCGATCTCAGGACCCTAAGATCACGATCTGAGCGAAAGGCAGAGTCTTAACCCACTGAGCCACCCAAGCGCCCCAATACTTAATGTTTTCTTAGTAATACTTTCTTTTCCACAGCTTACTTTAGTGTAAGAATACAGTATATAATACATATAGCAAACAAAACAGATGTTAGTCAACTGTTTATGTTATCAGCATGGCTTCCCGTCAACAGCAGGCTATTAGTATTACATTTTGGGGAAGTGAAACGTTATATGGGAATTTTCAACTGCATAGGTTGGGGGTCAGTACACTTAATCTCTTGTGTTATTCAGGGTCAACTGTATATCTTCTAAGACTAATGAAAATTGGTCTTTGTTTAAACCAAATATTCTCATACTATCATTGTTTGATTTGCAATAGCTCTTTTCTTCAAAAACAATTTTTAAAACTATATTTATAGGGGAGCCTGGGTGGCTCAGTGGGTTAAGGCCTCTACCTTCGGCTCGGGTCCTGGTCTCAGGGTCTTGAGATGGAGCCCCACATCGGGCTCTCTGCTCGGCGGGGAGCCTGCTTCCTCCTCTCTCTCTGTCTGCCTCTCTGCCTGCTTGTGATCTCTCTCTGTCAAATAAATAAATAAAATCTTTAAAAAAAAAAAAAAATATATATATATATATTTATAGGGGTGCCTGGGTGGCTCAGTGGGTTAAAGCCTCTGCCTTCGGCTCGGGTCATGATCCCAGGGTTCTGGGATTGAGCCCCGCGTCGGGCTCTCTGCTCAGCGGGGAGCCTGCTTCCCTTCCTCTCTCTCTGCCTGCCTCTCTTGCCTACTTGTGATCTCTGTCTGTCAAATAAATAAATAAAATCTTCAAAAAAATATATATATATACATATGTATTTGTATACAATAAACTAGGGGCGCCTGGATGGCTCAGTCAGTTAAGCATCTTCCTTCCACTCATCATGATCTCAGGGTCCTGGGATCAAGCCCCACATTAGGCTCCCTGCTTATTAGCAGGGAGTCTGCTTCTCCCTCTCCCTCTGCCTCTACCCTCAACTCGTGCTCACTCTCTCTCTCAAATAAATAAAATCTTTTTTAAAAATTAATTTTACTTTGGGACGCCTGGGTGGCTCAGTTGGTTAAGCAGCTGCCTTCGGCTCGGGTCATGATCCCAGCGTCCTGGGATCGAGTCCCACATCGAGGTCCTTGCTCAGCGGGGAGCCTGCTTCTCTCCCTCTGCCTCCGCTCGCTCTCTCTCTCTGACGAATAAATAAATAAAATCTTTAAAAAAAAAAATTAATTTTACTTTAACAGTTTCATATTATCCCTTGAGATAACTGACATACCCTAGAATGTCACAAAATAGCAATTTGGTAATAAATTAAGTAATATCAGGAAATTCCAAACAATAAATATATATGTTGTGATTTAGTGGAGAAAGGTCTAAATAACTATTAAAAGTATTTACAGAAACTAATAATCATGAGTAAGTATCAAAAACATACATACAATCTGAAATTTCCACAGGTAGGAGGAAGATACCACTAACAGAATGCAGTGATTTTTATCTACAGATATTACAGAATATTTATATATTATTTATATAATATTTATATATAATTATATATTATATATGTTATATAATATATAATTATATATAAATAATAAATATATATTTTATATATTATATAAATATATATTTATATAATATACATAAATATATAAGTATATATTTTATAAATTTTATATGAATATTTATAAAATGTTATATATCATATTATTTTTTATATATTATATAATATAATTGTAGGGGCTTGGTTGGCCAGAGGGAGCTGTTTAGTTGTGGGCTTGGGTTGTCCCCGGCCCTTCCAGAGGAAGTTACTTGCAAACCCTGGATACAGGGGCAGGCCAACCAGATGGAGACATCCAATCAGTGGGGTGTGCATATATTTACTATGGTGAGTTGAAATCTCATTGGCCACCTGTGTGTGGGCGGGGCTCAACCACCTCTATAAAGGTTAGTCTGTGAGAACTGGGAGGGGGGAGAGTAGTAGGAGGAGTAACCATTAGAACAGCCATTAGAATAGCCGTTGGGATAGCCGTTAGGGTAGTCGTCGGAGTAATAGTCATCGGGAGCAGCGTCGTCCTGGTCGTCATAGTCGTAGGCAGTGGCACCACCACAAACGGCCTCGCTGCCAGCAGCCTCGCCGCTGGGAGTAGCGCCGCTGGGAGTGGCACCGCCGCGAGTGGCCTTGCCACCCTGAGCCGCAGCACCGCGGCACTTGTCCGGAGCAGCCTTGTCGGAGGGGTGTCATTCCGGGGAGCGGCCTCATCCGGAGTAGCCTCGTCTGGGGAGCAGCCTTCTTGGGAGCGGCCTTGTCGGGGTCGTCATCATCGCCTCTTCGTAAGAGACGGCCCCGACTGGTCAGTTTGATTTTCGATGCTTGGCACAAAATAAACTTTGCTTGACTTTTGCTTTGCATCAGTCTCGTTCCTTTGATCACGGACCCTAACAATAATACAGAATATTTCTTCCTTTTGTCACATGGCTATTTTCTTATGTATCTAAGTTACTTGGCATAATCATACTAACAGATCATGTACCATAAACAACACACTGATGTATATGCCCTCTCAAGTTTCTGATATAAGGCCTAAAAGAGAGTTAATGACTTTGTAAACTTTTGAAAAGAGTGTATTACTTAGAATGCTTTGGCAAACACCATGTTATTATCTCAAAATAAGATGTGGTTTACTTTTTTAAAACAAAGCAGTATTATTATAATAATTTTGTGCCTCATAAAGCAAATATCCATACCTATAATTATTACCCATTTTCTCAGCTAAGAATGGGTGATTAATTGACCAAGCTCACCCAGTGTTAAGACTTAGAATTACTGGGGTGCCTGGGTGGCTCAGTGGGTTAAAGCCTCTGCCTTCGGCTCAGGTCATGATCCCGGGGTCCTGGGATCAAGCCCCACATCAGGCTCTCTGCTCAGTGGGTAGCCTGCTTCCCTCTCCCTCTCTGCCTGCCTCTCTGCCTACTTGTGATCTCTGTCTGTCAAATAAATAAATAAAATCTTTAAAAAAGTACTTAGAATTACAATGTCTTAAATATTTTCTATAACATTAAGGAGTGATGGGGAAAAGAAGATCCCAGAAAACAAAGGAAAAGGTGTTTCTTAGTGCCACCAAGAAGATACAGAATAAAAAGTTCATTGCTTAAGCACCAAGCAGCCTTAAAAATACATAGATCATGTCTCACAGAGGACAGGTAAAATGAACTAAATGATCCAAGATGTTGAAAATCCTTCATATTTCTTCCAGGGAATACGTGGTTGGTAACAACATTCTATGAAAACAGTCTAACAGCTGCAACTGTGTATTATTTAAGGAGGACTAAGGTGAGATGACATCTAATTATTTTTTAATATCAAAGTAGTAAATGTGCAAATGAGAAAAGGAGACTGAAATCCATGAAATGGTATATGTTGAATTTCAGGATAACCCATTATGACGAGAGAACTAGTGAATCCAAAAAAGTCCATTAAAGTTTTATGTCTGAGAAATTGGAATGCATCTTTTTTACAAATTAAAGACAGATTGTAAAGAGAGGGTTAGAGTTGGAAAGTTCCCTGCTCATCAAATTAAAAACAAGAGCCCTATTCATAAAAAAAAAAAAAAAAGAAAGAAAGAAAGAAAAAGAAAAGAATACTTATGTGGTCAGGTCACATTCTTTGTTCTGAAGTTTTTATATGCAACTTGGGGTGAACATTTTACTTCTGATTCATAAAGCATCAGTGTAAGTAAAAAAAGTTTAACAGGGGCTCTTAGAACACATGAGTACATTCCAGGTGATATGTAAGTAGCCATGTAAGATACTGTAAGAAAAGAAAAAACACACCCTAAACACCCAAAGGAAAGAGCATGGTCACATGACCAACAGCTGGACTTGATTAAAAAGAAATACCAGGTTAGGCTCTATGGTGGTTCTTCCATAGTTACATGACAACACAAATGAGAAATGCTACATTTCTCACAGGCTGTTGCCTAGTGATCTCTATGCCTGCCCCTTTAACCACCGTCACAATGCAACCACCTCCTCTCCCTTTCCTCCTCTACAGCACTGCAGTATTCTCATTTTACCAACTCATTTTTTAAAAGGACTTAATGAGAAAATGGAGCAAGTGTAAATAGTCAGTTTCACTTATAATTTGTGATTCATTTTCACTTTCACAGGCATGAAAAAATACAAATTGAAGTTTCCTCATCAATAAGTAAAAGATACAAATGTGGACAAAACTACTTTAGGTAGATTAAATTGTGCTGGGACAGTAGAATTCCTGCCTTCTGAGGACTGAAAGTTAAAATGCAGGATAGGAAGCAGATGACAAACGTTAACACATCTTTCTTCCTTAAAATTAGCTGCGCAATATGACAGAATACTAATACAGAATGTAGTACTATGAAAACAACACGGTTTTATTGAACTGTGAACTAAAGAGTTACATTAAATACCCACAATTCCTTGTGAAAATCTCTTTGTTTTTCTGCTTGTCAGCACCTGCATTTTACAACTGCCTTCTTTAGTATGGACCCCATCTTGTGGAAGTTTGGGAACTTAAAACGTTAATATCCAGGAGCTTAAAAAAAATCATGGTACTAATAACTTACACAGATGGGAGTAAAACAATCACAGCATTCTTAACTATAAGCTGAGCAGAAAATAAATCTAAAGACTAGTGATGACTATTTACAGAATATACGGGGGAAAATATCTCTTTCAGCTTGGCAAAAACATTTATACTTGCCAAATTTTCCTATAAGCCGAAAAAGCAGACAGGTTAATATCAGATCTGAGGTAACATTTACCAAAAGGCTAAAATCCCAAGAAATTATTTCTCAATTTATTATTTTCTTGTAATAAGAAAAGTAGACACTTTTTTTTCTTTCTGAGATAAATGCTCAACCTGATGCAAAAAGTATCATTTAATCAATGAGATTCGTTTTATTCCTCAACCATGGTTCAACATAATGACAGAAGTAGACTCTCCGGTCCTGATACCACCATTACTCCTGCTAATCTTTCAAAGTATTCCTCATTTCCAGGCAGCTCCAGCTTCTCCCCAAGAACCCTGATTCTGCAGGTTAGTAATGTGAGATCTTGAGCATCATCCTCTCTTACCCAACCCAGCTAGGTCTGATAAAATGCCAATCTGACTCCCTTTTCAAAAAAAATCTTGAATTTAAATCAGCACTGTCCGGAAGAACTTTATGTGATAATGAGAATATTCTGTATCTGAACTGCCTTTGGTAGGGGTTAGTCACATGTGGCTATGGAACACTTGAAATATGGCTAGTGTGGGGCACCTAGGTGACTCAGTGGGTTAAGCCTCTGACTTCAACTCAGGTCATGATCTCAGGGTCCTGGGATGGAGCCCTGCATTGGGCCCTCTGCTCAGCAGGGAGCCTGCTTACCCCCCACCCCCCATCTCTCTGCCTACTTGTGATATCTCTCTCTCTGTCAAATAAACAAATAAAATCTTTAAAAACAAAAAGAAAGAAAGAAATGTGGCTAGTGTGATTGAGGAAATGACTTTTTATATTTTATTCAACTGCAAATGAATTTAAATTTAAATAGCCACATACGACTAGTTATCTACCAGAGACAGGACAAATTTAGAGCAAGAGTACTTCTTTTCCTACCAGAAATGATTTGTTTTATCTCATAGATGGTAGAGAGTTACTAAAATGTGGGATTTACATTTTCAAAAGTGTTTTCTGGCTGCTTTGTGGGAATATGATTTTAGAGGCTGAGAAGGGAAAGAAAATGCTGGAGGTCTGAAAAGTACTCATTGGATTTGGCAATTAGATTATTGGTAATCTCAGAATGAGAAGTTAGAGTAATAACGGGGTTACAAACTTTACTGGAAATAGGGACTGCAAATTCACACCACTCTTTCAAGAAGTCTGGCTCCAGGGCACCTGGGTGGCTCAGTCAGTTAAACATCCAACTCCTGTTGGCTCAGGTCATGAACTCAGGGTCATGAAATCGAGTCCCACGTCGGGTTCTGCACTCAGTGGGGAGTCTGCTTAAGAGTCTCTCCCTCAGTCTCCCTCTGCCCCTTCCCCCACTCATGTTCTCTCTCTCTAAAATAAATAAATCTTAAAAAAAAAAAAAGAAGTCCGGCTTGGAAGGAAGAAAGAAAGGAAGTAGGGAACAAATAGCATGGAGAAATCTATCATGCGCTAGAATTTCAAAGAAGGAAATCATACTGATTACTCCATTTACCTTTACTAAATCCTCAAAACAAACGTGTAATGAACCTCAACTTAGAGAAATTAAGCGTCAGAGGGACTAACTTGCCCAGGAACACTCTGGTAGGACGAGAATTATAAAGTTAGGGTCTTTTGCAGGCCAGAATTCATTCATTGACCTCTTAAAGGTCAATGTAGAAATGAGGATAGAAATGCAGGACTGAAGCAGTAAAGAATCTGTGGAAAGATTAAAGATGTAAAAGAGTGATACAGTAATTGATGGGGCAAGGCTCTGGAGAAGATAGGGAGAAACAGAGTCTAGATAAGAGATACTAATTTCGGATGAGAACAGGAAAATCACTTCCTCTGAGATGGAAAGAAAGAAATCCAGTAAGTGTGAATGTATGTGTTTATTGCACAAGGGGTTTAGGGATGACAGGAAATAGATTAAATTAAAACCTGATGATCTCAGGAGGCCTGGGTGGCGTGGTCGATTAACTCTTGGTTTTAGCTCAGGCTCGGAATCCTGGGATGGAGCCCTACATCAGGCTCTTCATTCAGTGGCGAGACTGCTTGAGATTCTCACTCTCTCTCCTCCTTGAGAGTCTCCCTCTCCGTCCTATTCATGCTCTCTCTCCCTCTAAAATAAGTAAATAAACCTTTAAAAAATAAATTAAATTAAGTAAAGTTAATAAAACCTGATGATCTCTATTTTCCCTGTAAAGCAGGAGGCAAGGACTTGTGTGAGATGAGAGTAAAAGTTTAAAGATGATGGTCTGACCTAGCCATGATGGAGAAAAAGGGAGGAGTGGGTCTGAGACCAGAAAATATACTTCTTTTTTATCATAAGTTCTTATTTAGCTAATAACGCTGAGTGCATAAACCATTAAAAGCATATACAGTAAGGGCTTAAACCAATGTTTTCCTATGTTAGATCAACATTCTTTTGATACTTGTATAATTTTCAGCTATACTTTTTCCAACTTTTTAAATTGTGGTAAATACACTTAACATAAAATCAGGCTCTGCGCTGGGCGTGGATCCTGCTTAGGATTCTCTCTCTCCCTCTACCCCTCCCTCTGCTCTCTCTGTCCCCCCCTCCCTCTCTCTAAAATAAAAGAAAAGAAGCTAAATGTGCTTAATTTTTTTAAAGATTTTCTTTATTTATTTGTCAGAGAGAGAGAGACAGCACAGGCAGGGGGAGTGGCAGGCAGAACAGGCAGAGGGAGAAGCAGGCTCCCTGCTAAGCAAGGAGCCCAATGTGGGACTCAATCATAGGACCCTGGGATCATGACCTGAGTTGAAGGCAAATGATTAACTGACTGAGCCACCCAGGCATCCCAAAACTAAATGTGTTTAAATGATAATTTTACAATTAATAATGCTAAAACCATGCATTTGTATCATAATTTGAACTTTTTATAAAGACCTTGCAGATCTATTTACCTTGAATTTTGAAGAGGAAGAGTCCTCCTAATTTAAATAAACTTGAATTTTTTAAAGATATTTATTTATTTATTTGACAGAGAGCAGGAGAAAGGGTGAGCGGCAGAGTGAGAAGCAGACTCCCCACCAAGCAGGGAGCCCAACATGGGGCTCGATCCCAGGACTCTGGTATCATGATCTGAGCTGAAGGCAGACGCTTAACTGACTGAGCCACCTAGATGTCCCAAACATTAAATTATTTTTCAAATTTCTAAAGTATCAATGATTTTCCCTACAGTAGAAAAAAATATGTACTTATAAAAACATAATGTTACTAAGAGCCTAAATAATTAAAAAAACATATAAAGCTATAAACTTCAGTAAAGAACCACTATACTTTCTGTCATTAATAACTAGAACTAATTTAAATTATTAATTTAAAGCTTGGTTATGACAGAAACAAAGTTAACATTTTTTAAAACATCATAAATAACTCCTGGCTTCCACTTAGCATGCAGAATGCTAGAAACAGAGTTGCTCCCACTCTTACAATAAGAAAAAAGATAATCTAAGCAAATATAACTTTTCTAGAAATCGTTAGAGAGCTAAGGTTGTAGGACAACCAACTACTCTGAAATCTAAGGAAAGACAGATGCCCCAAAGAGAAAGAGGGGGTGAACACTTGCTTACTTGCAGTACATATCAGGAGCTATACACCTGTAGAAATAATTCAGCTAAATTAGCTGAATTAACGAATTGCTAAAAGCCAAAAATGTGGGCCAGCATGAGAGTGGAGAAACCCTGGGAGCCACAGAACAAGAGGCGATGTACCCACTCACATATTCTTCTCTAGACACTTTGTCTGGTGCTGGGAAGAAAGTATGGGGGCAATATAAGAAAGCAGAGTGGGCCTCCCTTGTTGTGTAGGCCCAAGAGAGGGAAGCAACCGCTGCTCCAGGGAACACCCGAAGCCCTATCGGAATCCTTCCACCCTACAGAACAAAAGCCATTAGCTGAGTGGGAGAGAGGATCAGAAAAAGACCCGAGGCAGGGAAAGAGACAGGGGTATGTTCTAGCTCCAGACCATCTCTCACCTCTGACAGAACTTGAGTAGGGAACACCAACATGGCCCAAACCCACCAACTGCCCAAGGCTGAGGATGAACCAGGACAACAGAAAACACCCTTTCACCCTGGCCCCTTAGTACCAAGTTAGAAGGCACTGAATAACCAATGATAGCAGATCCACGGCTGGGTTAAAGGCAAGAATGTGGAAAAAGGCCCTTTCTGCTACAAAGGGAGACTTAGGGTGGATCAGACTTCAAAAAAAAAGTCTCTAGTAAACCAACTCTCACCCTGAGCACAAGGTCAACACTAGATGAATTTGAAGCAATGGTAGACTGAGGAAAAGGACAACAAACAAAACCCAAACTCAGCTCAGCTTCTGACTAACCTAACACAACTCCTACAACAAGGGCCAAGAAAAAGAAGCAGCATCACCATTTCCAGGCATAAATAATAGTGACTTAAGTGTCTACTGCTCTACACAAGATATCTGCTTTCAACCAAAACATGAGACACACGAAGAAGAAAAGATAACACACTGCCAAGAGACAATACAATCAACAGAATCAGTCCAGATACTGGAACTAACATACAGGGAATTTAAAATCACGGAGTTTAACATGTTCGAATAGTGGGAAAAGCCTTTTGAAAAATGAAAATAGTTGAAATGAAAAAGTCATAGCTTTAGGTCTAGTTCCCCAACTTGATTCTTAGTTCCCTCAAGGTAGGATCCAAGTTCATTTCTCTTTGCTTCCCTAGCATCCAGCACAACCAGCAGATCTGACACTAGCACAACAGTACAAAAAAATGAAGTACTTTTTTGAACTTGAAGATCCTCAACCCCCATTAGCAGACATAGTACGAGGCCAAACTTCAATCCCAGAACAATAGAAAGAGCTTCAGTTTTGGATGGACTTTTGCACCTTTACTCTTAACTTTACAAAATGACTGGGAATACCTAAACCCAGGGTTTGCACACTTCTCCTGGGATTCTTGAAAACCTTTTCATTCATATTATGAAACAGCCTTTTGATTAGTTACTCTGTTCCAAAGACTAGAACCCTTAAGTAAATGACTTTTAAGTAAAAATAATTTATAAGATAAAGTTGATTTCAGATTTTCAGATCCTAGAGGAAAAAAAACTATGCATCTTTCATTGAGCAGCATCCTTAACTCACGGGCATACTATGCGCAAGCCTTCTTAGCTCTCTTTTACCATTTGAGGAAAATAAAGTAGCACTGAGATATACTGAAATGAGACCTCCTAAAAGATAAAACTACCAGCCCCCTATCTTCCAACCTCCAGTTAATCTAAAAAATCTTGTACAGTCTTCGTGACACTGTCCCTAAAGGGACTGTTATACGTAAGTCCAGTTTTATGGAGCCTATGGGGGTTTGGCAACTTCCTGTAATTATCTCTCGTTGATAAAATAACAAGGACAGGGTTGCCTGGGTGGCTCAGTCAGTTAAGCGGCTGCCTTCGGCTCAGGTCAGGATTCCAGGGTCCTGGGATCGAGCCCCGCATTGGGCTCCCTGATCGGCGGAAAGCCTGCTTGGCCCTCTCCCACTCACCTTGCTTATGTTCCCTCTCTCACTGCGTCTCTCTCGGTCAAATAAATAAATAAAATCTTTAGAAAAAAATAAGAGGAACTTGAAAAGGTTCCTGTAACTTCCTATTTGCTCTCACAGCATCTTCCAATTTCTAATCTTACATGGGTCCTCAGCAATCTTCTCCATGAAAAATTTGGAATAAATATGCAAGAACTCCCCAAATCTCCAGCAATGATGCAAAATATTTACTTATACAATGAAGTAACATGATTAAGAAACTTTTGCAAAATAATTACAGGTATTGTAATTTTAAAAAAAAACACATTCCTAGAATGTTTTCTACATGCTATCATTGATTTCCACACCCACTTAAACTAAACCTACCGCCTTTAAGAATGATAGTCACAAAGCATCTTGATGTCATACACATTTTCATATACCTGACTCGTGCTCACACTCAATGACAACTGACCCAGTGATGCTTCCAAAATGCCACCTTCTCTTGTTTATCCGTATCGCTCATCACTCTTTTGCTCATTGTTTTCTTCTCCCTGACCTCTGAATGGAAAACCACCTACAGACTCAGTCCGTAGACCTCTCTCTTTTCCACCTAACTCTCCTCAGTAATTCCATCCAGTATCATGGTTTTCAATACAAAACCAGTTCACACTTCTCTTGAACTCCAGACCTGCATATGTAAGTGCCTACTCAATATTTCACTTGGGTATCTTTTAGGTATCTCAAACTCAGTATGTCCAAAACTGAACTCCTGATCTCTTTCCCAGTCCGACTCCAACCACAACCTTCTCTGTATCAGGTGATAGAAAATCTAATTCCTCCAATTGCTCAGGCAAAATACCTTGGAATCATCTTTGACTTTCTCCAAACTGTCAAAAAATATTGTTGGCACTATTTCAAAATAAATCCAGAATATGCCCACTTCTCACTATGTCCACACTACCACCACCATCTCTCACATGGATACTGCAGTGGCCTCGTAACAGGTCTCTGTGCTCTGATTCTGAGCAACCCATTCTTAACACAGTGGCCAGAGTAATCCTCTTAAAAGGTAAGTTAGATTATCACTTCCCTGTTTAAAACCCTCTAATGGCTCCACATATCCCCAGTAAAAGCCCAAGTTCTTACAATGGCTTACAATGACCTACATGATCTGGTCCCCTTAATGCCCTATTAATTTCCCCTCTGTTCATTCCACTCCAGCTATGTGAAATTCTTTCTTCAAATGGGCCAAGTACCCACCTGACTAAGGGCCTTTGCGTTAGCTGTTCCCTCTGCTTACTCTTCCTCCAGATACCTTCACATTTAACTTCCTCACTTCCTTTAACTCTTTACTCAAATATTACCTTTTGCATAAAACCTATCCTCACTCCCAACCTTCACATTGGTTTTTTTCCGTAGTACTTACCACTTTCTAATGTACCATGTATTTATTTTGCTTACTGTTTATTTCTCTCTTGTCCATCCCAGTTGATGGCAACTTTTTCTTTTGGTTCACAGATATATCCCAAGTGCCTACATTATCTAACATGTAATAGATGTAAGGGCGTATTCAGCCAGAGCAGCCCCACCCCGGTTGAACTGCCATTTTGTTGTAAAACTTAAATTGACTCTGCCCACCCACCTCCCCAGGGGAACTTACTTAAAAACAAGTCCCGGAAACCAGTCCCAGGTAACAAAGTCCAAATACAAGGTTGGGTCAGGCAGGTGGAAGTATTCAATCAGTTGGGATGTATACTGTCTCCTAGCTACCAAGGAGTATGGGCCCCGCCCTTTGGATACCTTTTGGGCGCCAATTCTGACCAAGATGATAGGCTGGTTCAAATGTCTACTAGGATAAATTGTAATTCAATTGGCCACTTATGTGTGACCTAACATGACTGTGCAGCTTTCTCTGTGTGTTACAGTTTCATTGGCCACCTGTGTGTGGCCAGGCCCAACCGCATGGCCTTTGCTCTATAAAAGTTAGTCTGTGAAACAGAGAGGGGTCGTCCTCTCTGTAAGGGGCAGCCCGGACCGGTCTGTTTGGGTCGGTTTGATTCTTGATGCTTGGCGCGAAATAAAGCTATGCTTGACTTTTGCTTTGTATCAGTCTCGCTCCTTTAATCACGGCCCCATTTTGGGGGGACCCATTATTGGGGGACCCAACAATAGATACCCAATTAACATTTATGGAAAGAAAATCTCCAAATTCATAAATCAGTGGCCAGCTAGTGGCTGAGGAATGATAATGGACCACAACTGCTAAGAGCTATGAGCCGTGATTCTTTTTGTACACTCTAACCTCACAAATAGATTATAAAACCTACTGGCCCTGCAGATAATGCAAGCTTTGTACATGATGATTGTTGTTGTTCCTAAGAAAATAAAAATATGAATTTAATCCAAAAGTGACCATACCCCACTGCAAAATGTTGCATGCACATAGTTTTAAGAGTATACGCATTGTTTGCAAGTAAAACCGAGTTTGAAAGAATTATAACTTTAGAAAGTAGAATTAAAATTCAAAGCTTCAAAGTGATATTAATGAATCTGTGAAATGGTCTATAAAAAAAAACAAGATGACCCTAATAGGTAAAAATATTCTTAATTGCAAGAAGTATAAAATTTTTTTTTAAGATTTTATTTATTTGTCAGAGAGGAAGAGAGCACAAGCAGGGGGTGTGGCTGGCAGAGAGAGAAGCAGGCTCCCCACCGAGCAAGGAGCCTGATGTTGTACTCAATCTCAGGACCATGGGATCATGACCTGAGCTGAATTCAGGCAGATGCTTAACCGACTGAGCCCCCCAGACATCCTTATTTTTTTAAAGATTTATTTATTTGGAAGAGACAGAGAGAGAGTGAGCAGGGAGAGGTGCAGAGGGAGGGAGAGAGAATCCTCAAGCTGACTCCCCACTGAACTCTACAGAATCTAACATGAGGCTCAATCCCAGGACCCTGAGATCATGACCTGAGATGAAATCAGATGCTTAACTGACTGAGCCACCCCAGCACCCCAAAAAAAGTATATAATTGTAAGTCAGATTCACATAGAGCTCTGCTATCTACAGACTATTTTCACAATAACTCTTATTTGATCCTTATATAGGTATATTATCATCAACCCTATTTTATAGATATGGTAAATAAGGTTAACAGAAGTTAAGTGAACTTCCCAGGGTGACTCAGCTACTTAGAAGAGATTCCTAGATTCAATTCTATGTCCACGTACTTTTTGAAAATTTTAAAATAATTCAGAGAAATTTGCAAAAATAATACATAGGACTTATGTACCGCTTACTATGTTTCCTCTAATGGTTACACCTTATATAAAATAGTATGCTATCAAAACCATGAATTAATATTGGTCTATATACTTTTTATTGTCATGCCTGGGAATGATAATGGACCACAAACAACATGACTCAAAGATTTTCTTGGGGGCCTGGGTGACATAGTCAGTTAAGCATCTAACTCTTTTTTTTTTTTTTAAAGATTTTATTTATTTGACAGACGGAGATTACAAGTAGGCAGAGAGGCAAACAGAGAGAGAGGGGGAAGCAGGCTCCCTGCAGGGAGCCTGATGCGGGGCTCGATCCCAGGACCCTGGGATCATGACCTGAGCCGAAGGCAGAGGCTTTAACCCACTGAGCCACCCAGGTGCCCCAAGCATCTAACTCTTGGTTTCAGCTCATGTTGTAATCTCAGATACATGAGATCAAGCCCACGTGGGGCTCCACACTCAGCACAGAGTCTGCTTAGGACTCTTTCCCAAGATATTTGCAAATGACATATCAGGTAAAGGGCTAGTATCCAAAAACCATAAATAAATTATCAAACTCAACACCCAAAGAACAAATACCCAGTCAAGAAATGGGCAGAAGACATGAACAGACACTTCTCCAAAGAAGACATCCAAACGGTCAACGACACATGAAAAAATGCTCAACATCACTTGGCATCAGGGAAATACAAATCAAAACCACAATGAGATACCACCTTAGACCAGTCAGAATGGCTAAAATTAACAAGTAGGAAATGACAGGTGTTGGCGAGGATGAGGAGAATGGGTAGCCCTCCTACACTGGTGGGAATACAAGCTGGTGCAGCCACTCTGGAAAACAGTGTGGAGGTTCCTCAAAAGTTGAAAATAGAGCTACCCTATGACCCAGCAATTGCACTACTGGGTATTTACCCCAAAGATACAAATGTAGTGGTGATCCAAAGGGGCACCTGTACCTGAATGTTTATAGAAGCAATGTCTACAATAGACAAACTATAGAAAGAGCCCAGATGTCCATTGACAGTTGAATGGATAAAGAAGATGTGGTGTGATGGAATATTATGCAGCCATCAAAAAATGAAACCTTGCCATTTGCAATGACATGGATGGAACTGGAGGGTATTATGCTAAGTGAAATAAGTCAATCAGAGAAAGACAATTATCAGATGATCTCACTGATATGTGGAATTTTAAGAAACAGAAGATCGTAGGAGAAGAGGGGGAAAAAAATAAAACAAGAACAAACCAGAGAGGAAGACAAACCATAAGGAACTCTTAATCATAGGAAACAAACTGAAGGTTGCTGGGGGGAAGAGGGTAGAGGGATGGGGTAACTGGGTGACAGACATTAAGGAGGGCATGTGATGTAATGAGCACTGGGTATTATATAAGACTGAAGAATCACAGACCTGTACCTCTGAAACCAATAATATATGTTAATTAATTGAATTTAAATTTTTTAATGTTTAAAATAAATTTTTTAATTTTTAGTTTTTTTCAAGATTTTATTTATTTATTTGACAGAGAGAGACACAGCGAGAGAGGGAACACAAGCAGGGGAGTGAGAGAGAGAGAGAGAAGCAGACTCCCTGCTGAGCAAGGAGCGCACTGCAGGGCCTGATCCCAAGACCCTGGGATCACGACCTGAGCTGAAGGGAGATGCTTAACGACTGACCCACCGAGACACCTCTAATTTTTAAACTTATAAAAAAGACTCTCTCTCTGCCCACCTTTCAAAAAAATAAATCTTTTTAAAAAGTTTTTTAAACTCCAGTGAAGATAGTTTATATAAGCGAGCTAAGAGGTAGTTTCTATGTAAATACCATTTTACTCTGACAATTACAGGAGTATTACATTCCATTTGGGTATTTATGTTTAATAATATAAACAATATAGCAGAAAAGGAGCTGAAATATATGACCAGAAAATGGTAAAGTTGGGAAAGTTTATTTAATAAACTTTTCTTCACTTACATGGCTGATTATGATGACACTATTGACCAGTTGTAAAGACATCTCTGCTCTGGATAATCCATAAAAACTACTATTGAATATCACTAATGACCATGACCATTCTTCAATTTTAAACTCAGTGTATTTCTTTTTCCTCCTCCCTTTTATCCCCATGACAGCACTGTTTACAATTAGCTGCTGGATTCTTATGGAAATTTTTTCCTTCATTTGCTTTCAGGATACTGCACTCCCTTGATTCTCCTTTTTTGTGGTCTTTTTGTTGTGTACAACCTACTACCTTTTATCAAAAACCTCCAAGCCCTTTCTTAAAGTACAGTTAAGAATCACAGTCCCATTTGGAACATAGCAGTTCTCCCGGGCTAAAATCTACTGGGCATTGTCTGGTTACTTAGGACGACCACCTACTCTTTTAAAACACCTCTACATTTCCCAGAAACTCCTTCCCTTAATAGAGCTGGGTCAGATTTTGCAAGTGAAAGGAATGCAAGTGAGATCTGAAAAGAGGAGAAGCCATTACTCTTTGGGAGTGGCTGGAGGCAGATGATAGATACATAGTAGCTTTGGGGCACAGCAGCTTTTGTTTGAGAATCACTTACTTTGTTGTTGCAGCCCAGCCCCAGACACAGATAGAAGCATTCTCAAATAGGCTTGATAATTGCAGCAGTTTCCCAGTCAGCTTTTGAGAACCCTGAAGGTGACTCCCCTGACATTCACCCCACCAGTGTTTTCTAAGCTTCATATAAGCCCTAATGCCCAAATCATTCCTAAGATATTCCATTTTCCTTACCAATCCCAAACTGTTAACAACCACATATGTACAGATTAGGTATCAAGATAGATGTTAGATAAATTAGATAGATAGATGGATGTATCTAATCATATGCAGATATAGATACACAAAGATTATCATATAAATTGAGAGATTTAGGGGCACCTGGGTGGCTCAGTGGGTTAAGCCTCTGCCTTTGGTTCAGGTCATGATCTCAGGGTCCTGGGATCAAGCCCCGCATTGGGCTTTCTGCTCAGCAGAAGGCCTGCTCCTACCTGCCTCTCTACTTGTGAAATAAAATCTTTTTTTAAAAAATTGAGAGATTTAACCATTTGTCAAATACCCTGGAAAGGACAGAAACAAGGTAGTAAAAGCAATTGCCTCTGGAGAGGAAACCTGAATGGCTAGAGGACAGGAATGGAAGGAAAACTTATCTTTTACTATATGCCCTTTTGAAGCTTCTTGAATTTCATACTATAAGCATATGCATCCGTCCAAAAATGAATTAATTATTTAAAAGTTGGGGCGCCTGGGTGGCTCAGTCGTTAAGCATCTGGCTTCGGCTCAGGTCATGATCCGAGGGTCCTGGGATCAAGCCCCATATCAGGCTGCCTGCTCAGCGAGGCACCTGCTTCTCCCTCTCCCACTCCTCCTGCTTGTGTTCCCTCTCTCTCTCTCTGTCAAATAAATAAATAAAATCTTTAATTTTAAAAAAAGTTATATGCCCACATAACTATTGTTCTATGCCCCTGTAGGCCCCACAGAACCAGAAGTTTTTTTTATCTATGGTCCCTTCTCAAACCTCTGAGCTGTAAAGAGAAATGGCATAGGAGGGGGAAAATGACTTCTCAGGAATGAAGTTTTGTACTCACAGGGAAATATCTATTGGTCAATGCTTCTCAAGTTTGGAAAAAATTTCCTTATTTACTCACTGTTACACTTAACAATCACTCTTAAATGATACAAAGACAAAAATAAAAAAGTCCACAGTGCTATAATTAAGGCATAAAGTGCTGGAATTTATGATGAGAGACATTGATGCTGTGCTTAAAACTTTAAAGACAAAATGAATTTTAGAGAACACTTAGTTTCCAGCATTATTTTTTAATTGCTAATAAGCTAATCTTAGTTCTTATTCCCCAAAGAGAATTATAGCTTTTTTTTTAACCTTACTGTGAAAATGATAATTTCAACATTTATTCTCTGAAAGTGTGAACTAGTCAAAAGTACAATCTGGGAATTAGAATAAATTGAGGATTATAGGGGTGCCTGGCTGTCTCAGTATGTACAGCATGAAATTCTTGATCTTGGGGTTGTAAATTCAAGCTCCACATTGGGTATAGAGATTATTTAAAAATAAAATCTTTAAAAAACAAAATTGGATATTATATAAATTACCAGTTTACTGGACTTTTTAACCTCAAATAATCATTCTAGGAAACTAGGAAAATGACGCATTAGAATATTTTCCCTATCTTCTGGTATCAAAGCCATTACCACCTGATAACATTTCTCTCCCAAAGAATTCAGGGTTTCTAGGTACCTTTTAAAACTGAATAGTTGGGTTTTGCTTTGTTTTGTTTTTAAGATTTTTTTATTTATTTGAGAGAGCAAGTACATGCATATGAGTGGGGGTGGGCAGAGCCTAAAAGGGAGAGAGACCCAAGCAGACTCCCTGCTGAGCCTAGAGCCCAACAAGGGGCTCAATCTCACGACCCTGAGATCATGACCTGAGCTGATCAATTAACTAAGCCACCCAAGTGCCCCAATAGTTTTTGGTTTTTTGGTTTTTTTTTTTTAAGATTTTATTTACTTATTTGACAGAGAGCACAAGTAGGCAGAGAGGCAGGCAGAGAGAGAGGAGGAAGCAGGCATCCTGCTAAGCAGAGAGCCCGATGCGGGGCTCGATCCCAGGACCCCGGGATCATGACCCGAGCCCAAAGCAGAGGCTTTAACCCACTAAGCCACCCAGGCGCCCCCCCAATAGTTTTTTTTTAAGCTCTTTCTTAATTCTTAAAAATTACAATGGAGGAAAAGAAATTCCTTGCACTTACCTGTTAGTGAGCCCCAAACAAGTAAATTAATAATTATAGTGGGAATTCTTATGTTAGAGTTCAAATTTTTTTTTAAGATTTTTATTTATTTATTTGACAGATCACAAGTAGTCAGAGAGGCAGGCAGAGAGAGAGAGCGAGAGGAGGAAGCAGGCTCCCCGCTGAGCAGAGAGCCCGATGTGGGGCTCTATCCCAGGACCCTGAGATCATGACCTGAGTCGAAGGCAGAGGCTTTAACCCACTGAGCCACCTAGGCACCCCGAGTTCAAAAAAATTTTTTCAAGATTTTATTTATTTATTTGACAGAAAGAAAGATCACAAGTAGGTGGAAAGAGAGGGGAAGCAGGCTCCCCACTGAGCAGAGAGCCCGATGCAGGGCTCAATCCTAGGACCCTAAGGATCATGACCTGAGCTGAAGGCAGAGGCTTAACCTACTGAGCCACCCAGTTGCCCCCAAGTTCAAATATTTTTTAAAACATTTCCTCATGTTCTGGATGTCAGAAAACAAAAAGTACAAAATACAATCTATGTAACATAAAGCTGGGCAGCTTTTTGTACAGATATTAATAATAATAAGGGTAGATACTCAGGTGAAAATGCAGTCAATCAAGATTTAGCCAAAGACTACATCTCTAGAACTGAACAACAGAAGAACAGCATACTTATGCTGCCAATCTCTTGAAGCTACCTGGGTTGACAGAATGGCCTAAACTATACACATGTGCTGACCCTAAAATCAGTATCAGAAAAATACACATGTAGCTATAAGGGTAGAGTACCACACAAGGAAGATGAAGGGATTAATACCTTCATATCTCCATAGAATGTATAATGCCTTTTATACAGAAGTGTTTAAAAAAAAAAAAAAGGTTGGTACAAAATAATTCAAATGAAGCCTCAACACCTATTTTGAAATTAATTTCCAAAAATTAGTAATTAGTGAAACATGCCAGACCACCTCCTAAAAATATTATCTAACCTGCCAGCATCCATACCCGTGTCATAGAGGAATAAAACCAGTTTTAAGTATCCATTGGTACTTTCTAGAAGCTCTGAAACCAGTATTTCCAGTGAGAATTTCCTAAAATTTTACGATACACTGTATTGTGTAAACAACTCCTATATACCTTCAATAACAGAAAACCCTGGTAAATGGCCTCTTTCTGTTTCTGCACTAATTATTTTTATTTAAAATATCTCAAGTCTAATAAATTCAGTATTCATTAACAACATTTGTTGAGCACTTACTATATGTCAGGCACTAAACTGTCCTTGGAGAACATAAGTGAACAAGACAACGTCCAGCCCTCAAGAAGCTCTCATAGTCCAGGAATACAGATAAGACTAACGGTGATAAGTCAGTACTTAGGATAGGGGTATCATCAGTATTAGCGTAGGATATCATGACAGTACACAGAGGGGCCCCCAAGAAGAACTTATAAATGCCCAACTGCTTCACTGTTAAAAAATCTTTAAAATTTCTGCACTAGGGGCGCCTGGGTGGCTCAGTGGGTTAAGGCCTCTGCCTTCGCCTCAGGTCGTGATCCCAGGGTCCTGGGATCGAGCCCCGCGTCGGGCTCTCTGCTCAGCAGGGAGCCTGCTTCTCAGTCTCTCTCTGCCTGCCTCTCTGCCTACTTGTGATCTCTGTCAAATAAATAAATAAAATCTTTAAAAAAATAAAAAATAACATTTCTGCACTTTATAAAACACTGTTTACTTGGAGGGGTGCCTGGGTGGCTCAGTGGGTTAAGCCTCTGCCTTCGGCTCAGGTCATGGTCTCAGGGTCCTGGGATCGAGCCCCACATCGGGCTCTCTGCTCAGCAGGGAGCCTGCTTCCCCCTCTCTCTCTGCCTACCTCTCTGCCTACTTGCGATCTCTCTCTCTGTCAAATAAACAAATAAAATCTTTAAAAAGAAACAACACTGTTTACTTGTATGTATGTAAGTAAACACTGTTTACTTGTATAATGTATGACTGCCTTAACGAGGAAAATAAAATGATGCATTTTGAAAGTGAAGCCAGTGTGTTAGATTCCAGAAGAAGCGATACTTGTATTCTTTTTAGAGGCAGAAAACGAGAAGCCATTCCTCTCTTTGGGTCATTTTCCTGATTTGCAAAGAAAAAAAATCCTACCCTGCACTTAATTGTCTTGCATCCTTTCTATTAGAACCAGTTTCATGAAAGCTGTCGACCTGGGAGGATTTCAGGAAACGTATTTTTAATACGTGTGCACGCCATAACTCGCTGTTGAGAGTGGTGTGAACGTGCATTTCCCGACCAGATTGATGGCAGAAGATCCTGACAGCGGGCGTGATGTGGAACTTGCACTGGTTTTCTCCCCAAACTTGACACGGCATTTCTATATTTGCGTACAAAATGTCTTTGTCAGATGCCTCATTTGCTTTACCCTTTAGCAGCACCAGCCAGTAGATGAAAGTATCGAACAGAGATTTCCTTGAACTGGAGTGCAGAACAGTTCTGAGCGATGGCACCAAAAGGTAAGAAATACTTCACCCACTGTTTTTAATCCATTTCTTTTGCCACCCAAAACGTCCCCTCAAGGGTGGACTCTCAAGCTGGTGTCTTAAAAGCCATCCAGCACACCCTCTCGATTCCATACCTGGGGAAGCAACCCCCAGTTCATGCACCCTCACTCTGTGGGCTGTGTAGCTGCAGAGCTGGGACAACTCTCTCCTCCCGCCCTTATAGGGGACATTAGCTCTGCAGTCAGTGAAGATCAGTGTGTGGTCTGGCTTCTTTATCTGATTGGCATTTTGATAAGATTTCTTTGTAATTTGATGAAGCTCATACTTAGTTTATTTTTTTTTTTTTTGAGTGAGAAGAATCTTATTTTAAAACCCACTTATGTGAATTACCATCTTGTTTCTTTAGAATGTTGAAACAGTGGTTTATGCTAGCAGAGAAGACATTTGTAGCAACCCCGAAATATCCTTTTTGAATACAGTCATCAGTCTGAAGCAGCACATGAGGGTCTTTTCTTAAAATTCCCAATACGTGTACACTTTCTGGATCTCAAGTTCAATGACTAAAATTCTTAACCTAACATTTCGTCACTAACTTTTCTTTGACGGCATTCTTTTTGCCATTTAGTTACTGGTTTTCCTGGGTTTGACATACTAAGTGTTCTATGAGAAGACATATATGCTTTTTTTGAAAGCTGACTTTGTATTGAAGTAGCCGTCCTATTTATGTCCGTCGTATTTACTGAAGTACCTGGCACAGAGTACACCACCGCCCAGAGCAGTAGCTGTATGTACGTGCTCCTGAGTCCATATTGTTAATGATTGTCAGCCCACTTATTATCTGTGCAATACTGTACGTATGTAGAGATTGAATTGTCAATAAAAAAAGAACATGGAAAAAAAATCACTGTTTTACTTGTATGTTAATATAAAAAACCCTTAAGGATAAGTGGAATGCAGGGATAAAATATTAAGAATAATATTCTTTTTTTTTTTTTTAATGGATCCCTACACCCACTGTTGGGCTCGAACCTAAAACCCTGAGATCAAGAGTTACATGTTCTACGAACTGAAACAGCCAAGTGCCCCTAAGAAAAATATTCTTTTTGGGGCACCTGGGTGGCTCAGTTGGTTAAATGACTGCCTTCGGGGGCACCTGGGTGGCTCAGTGGGTTAAAGCCTCTGCCTTTGGCTCAGGTCATGATCTCAGGGTCCTGGGATCGAGCCCCACATTGGGTTATCTGCTCAGCAGGAGCCTGCTTCCCCCCACCTTCCCACCCCCACCTCTCTGCCTACTTGTGGTCTCTGTCTGTTAAATAAATAAATAAAATCTTAAAAAGAAAAAAATGACTGCCTTCGGCTCAGGTCATGATCCTGGAGTGCCAGGATCAAGTCCCACATCAGGCTCCCTGTTCAGCAGAGAGACTGCCTTCTCCCTCTCCCTCTGTTGCTCCCCCCGCTTGTGCTCTCTTTGTCAAATAAATAAATAAAATCTTAAAAAAAAAAAAAAAGAAGAAGAAGAAAAATATTCTTTTTGAGGACTGCTACCCTAATTCTTGGAAGATGGCTAACCCTAACTCTCTGAAGTAGGACTCTTTAAATAGATAATGAAACATGAGACCCTCTAAGATCTGGGGGGAAAAGTGCTATAGGTTGAAAATCACTCAAGCTGTAAGCCACTGTTAACTAAGAGTGTTAAATGTATCTTACCCCTTAGCACTTCAGAGCAGAAACAAAAGTTGAAACTCAATGCCAAAATGAATTTAAGTAAGATTCAATTTATTAAAATTCCAATCTATTCATAACTTTTAGAAAAAATTCTATAATACAGTTGAACCTTGAAAAAGATGGTTTTGAACCCGCAGGTCCACCTCTACCTAGATTTTTTCGAAGTACAGTACTATAAATAAATGTATTTTATCTTCCTGATGATTTTCTTTCTTTTTTTTTTTTAAGATTTTATTTATTTGACAGAGATCACAAGTAGGCAGAGAGGCAGGCAGAGAGAGAGAGGAGGAAGCAGGCTCCCCACGGAGCAGGGCTTGATCCCTCCCTGGATGCTGAGATCATGACCTGAGCTGAAGGCAGAGGCTTAACCCACTGAGCCACCCAGGCACCCCTTCCTGATGATTTTCTTAATAACACTTTCTTTTTTCCAGCTTCCTTTATTGTAAGAATCGAGTATACAAGGGACCCCTGGGTGGCACAGTCAGTAGAGCACCTGACACTTAGTTTCAGTTCAGGTTGTGATCTTGGAGTGGTGAGATCAAGCTCCATGTCGGGCTCAGCGCAAAGTCGGCCTGAGTTTCTCTCTCCCTCTCCCCCCGCCCCTCCCATTTGTGCTCTCTCTCTCTCTAAAATAAATAAATCTTTAAAAACAGTACATACAATACATGTAACAAACAAAATACATGTCAATCAACTGTTTATGTTATTGATAAGGCTTCCAATCAACAGTAGGCTATTAGCAATTAATTTCTGGGGGATTCAAGAGTTATACATCAATTTTTAACCACATGGTAATCAGCAACCTTAACCTCTGCATTGTTCAAGGCTCAATTATACAGCATAAGATATATAATATAGTATAAAGTGAGGTACCCCCTGTATATAATAATCCCTAGATATCTTTATAATTCCCAAGTACTAAAAGAGATAGAATTCTCTCTCTGAGGAAGAAAACACTCTTAAACACAAGATAACACAATACTATGGGAAAAGGAACATTAAAATATCTGCTGAAACCTTCACTCTCTGATCAATAAGAAAAGGAGTCTCTGCATATCAAATCAAATCATATCAAATCCCTAACAGCTCACAGGGTTCTTTGGTTTGCCAAAGCACAAAATCTTCTTGGTATACTACTGCCTCCTGGGGGCTACAAAACATTACTACTCTTCTGAGAAACCCAGTGGTGTATATAGAAAATACAGATATTATTTTCTATTAAAAACACAATTCAAAAAGTCTATGTCAAATAATAGTAGGCCTTTCCTAAATAATCTTTTTTTTAAAACATAGTATCATATGTATTTCTATCTGAATAATTGGGAATAAAGTACATAATAAAAGTTAATTACAGAAAGTGGTTGTTAATATGATTGAGAACATCAAGGCTTATACAGCATTTTGCATTTTCAAAGCACTTAGCCAACATTAAACTATTAATCTTTACAACGTTGTTGAGGTCAGTATCACCACCATCTTTTTACGGAAAAGTAAATAGCAAGGTTAAGTGCAGTATTAGAAATTCAAGAACTAGTCAGTAAGTAATCAGCAAAGTGGCACAAAATAATCTAATGTGACATATGAAGCACTAATACATTAACTCATCTCTAATACCCCATGACCTGCCTCTAGGAGAAATTAGTTACTCTTTTATCAGTGGCCCCATAGCATTTTATAGATCCCTCTATTATAAGGCTTAATACTTTTGCATTGTAGTTATTGAATTGCCAGTCTCTGTGACTAAACTCTGTGCCTCCACAGAACTTTGTAGCATCTAGAGCATAGCTAGGCACAACAACGAATCACTCAGCCATTTGTCCAACTATTAAGCACTAACTACAAGTCAAACACTGTTCTGGACATGGGGAATACAGTGGTAAAAAAGAGAGCCAAGCTCTCTACTCTCATGGAGCATATATTCTGGAGACAAAGGAAGATGATCAAAACAAAACAAAAAAAACCCAAAACTATCAGGTACTAAGAACAGCTATAGAGAAAATTAAAGAGGGCAACGTGACTACAGATAAATAAGTAGTTACATTAGATTAGGCAGTAATATTCAAGCTGATATAAGGAACAACCAGCCATAATTATATGGGGAAAAGATAATTCCAGGTGGCAAATGCAAAAGGTCCATAAAGGGGGGAAAAAAAAAAAAGCAAATATTCAAGGAACAGGTTAAAAAAAAAACAAAACTGTGATTAAAGTAGGCCAGTGAGTGAGGGATAAAAGATGAAATCAGAGAGGTGGGCAGGAGCTAAATGAGGGCATTTTTTTGGCCATGATAAGAATATTACTCTGTGAGAGATGAGATGTTATTTAAGGCTCCCTAACATGTACTTACCCATTTGAACTGCTGCACTTGAGTATTAGGTATCACTAAAAGGAAAATTAATACTGAGAAAGGAAAATTACTATGCTATTGGTTAGGGAGCCTTTCTGTTTTAATAAATTACTTTTTAATGAAAAGTTATTTTATAATTAAATCTTCAGACTAAAGGATAAAACAGCAGTGTCTACTAATATTTTAATAGAAGTTAGAATAATGAGATTTTGACAGTCATTATTGGAAGAAATTGAAAAGCTCCCACATCAACCACTGTACATTATAGATGACTATACTAGGATCTTATGCTAATTGCTTATGAATTTTACAAAGCCTAAGATATCTCCAAACAGCTCATGATGAGTGCCAGACAGACATCTGGAGAGGAGGTTCCTGAGCGAGAGCAGGAAGTCTCATTAAACATAATAAATCTCTTTCTCTTACTAGAGAAACCAGAATGAAAAAGGTAACATATGCTTAGAAGCAAGAACCCTTCTCACCATATTAACTGAACAAAATACAGCAAAGGCTTAAAAATTAAGGACTTATATTTCACCTGAAATGATGGAGGTGCTACAGAAGCCTCAAGGCTAATACCAAACTATAACACCAAGATCCAGTTAAATTTAACTTCACAAATAGTCACTGCAGAGAAAACATTATCATTATCTCATTCTAGGTCGTAGGCTCCTGAACATGTGAGACATTAAACTTCGTGCATTTTTACCCTTTTTAATGTGTTTTTTTAGTGTGGTTTTAAAAAACCACATCACGAGGCACCAGTGGGTTAAGCCTCTGCCTTCGGCTCAGGTCATGATCTCAGGGCCCTGGGATAGAGCCCCACGTCAGGCTCTCTGCTCAGCAGGGAGCCTGCTTTCCTCCTCTCTCTCTGCCTGGCTCTCTGCCTACTTGTAATCTCTATGTGTCAAATAAATAAATAAAATCTTTAATAAATAACCACATCACATAACACTACCATCTTAGCTATTTTTAAGTTTACAGTTCAGTAGTGTTGAGTATATTCACATTGTTGTGCAATGAACCTCCAGAATTTTTTTCATTGTACAAAACTAAAATTCCACAACCATTGAACAACTCTGTTTCCTCCTCCCTCCAGCCATGGGCAACCACCGTTCTATTTTGTGTTTCTATGTCACTCCTAGTTTTTTAACTGTAATAGTACAGCCTGACTAAAAGAAATTATGTACACAATTTTTTTTAAGATTTTATTTTTAAGTAATCTCTACACCAAACATGGGGGTTGAACCCAGACCCTGAGATCAAGAGTCATGTACTCTACCAACTGAACCAGCCAGCTGCCCGTGTACAAACTTTTCAGATGGCATTTTAGTTTGTTTTTGTTTAAACACAATTTCATCCCTGTTTCCTAAACCAAAATGTAGATAGTATGAGAACTAAGAATTGCCTCCACTATGTAGAAAGGAAGACAGAAGAAGTGACGGAGAATTATATTCTAATACATACTTACACTATTTCCAGTCCACCATAATTACTGACAAAATTACTCTAGAGAAGCAGAATTACTGGTTACTAGCAGTAGGGCAACTAGTCGATATGATATAACCCATCCATATGGAAAAACACAGTATATACATAAGGGAGAATGAATATTGGACTTAAAAAGACTGAAATTTGAGAATAGCCTAATAGATAATAATAGAATTCTCTTCTATTTTAATCCTTTTATATGTTACAAGGAATTTCTGCATACACCAATTCATTTAGTAAAGTCACAGTCTCTGTTAAAATGGGATTAAAATCCCTGCCATGCTGACTTCCTAGGGTTGAAACAAGGAAAAAGCTGAAATAGTAAATGTAAATGCAATTTTAAAGGTGTAAACACTTCTACATATATATAAACTGTCTAAAGATAAATCAAAACACTGTATTGCTTATACCCAAAGAATGGTTGACACTGGTGCTATGTATGCAACTACAATTTACTAAATATTTGTCAAATACTTTATAGAGTGGACCAAAAAGAAAGAGAAAACAAAGGTTCCTCTACTTGGTGCATAGAAAATGAGCTCTCTGAAATCTGCTAGTGGTGAGATAAAAGTTAAAAGATCAAAATACCAATCTACATACTATATATAATAAGAACAAGAAGGGGCAGAATTACGGGTATGGTTATTTGTGATATACAGAGCAGCAAGTCTTTACAAAAATACACTATATGTAAGTAAATTTTCCAAAAGTAATTTCTTTTTGAATTAGTGATTTGATAAATTGCAAAACAATCAGTGAATTCCTTGTCAAATGAAAATTACAAGAACACAAGCACAGGCAAGATTCCGTATAGGACAAATTACCCCTAAAATCAAGAATAAATATACTTCTCTGTGACACTGTATGGTTACAGAACTATGTGGGATTTGAATCCTACATGTCACTATTTTTTTTCTTTTTAAGATTTTATTTATTTATTTGGCAGAGTGAGACAGTGAGAGAGGGAATACAAGTAGGGGGAGTAGGAGAGGCAGAAGCAGGCTTCCTGCCGAGCCGGGAGCCCAATGCAGGGCCTGATCCCAGGACTCTGAGAGAGTCCTGGCATCATGACCTGAGCCAAAGGCAGTCATTTAACCAAATGAGCCACTCAGGTGTCCCTACATCTCACTCTTTAAAATTTTAAATGTTGTATTAAATTTAAGAATATAATTTAAAAAGCCATACAAAGTACTTCATCTCCATCGCTAATGGTACCAATTTAGCCTCCAACTGCCTACAAATCAAATGTAAGAGGGTTTTATTATTATCCAGTAGGCAGGCAAGGCATTCTTAAATTCTGAGCCTTTGATAACAAACTCTTTATAATCACCTTTTTAATTCCTTCCCCCCCCTTTAAAGGAATGCTTTGTTTATGACACTATTTGCTAACTTCCATAATCACTTGACACAATGGCTCATAAACCTGCACCAAAGTTGATCTGATTCTAGAGGGATCCACAAAATCAAAGTAATAGTCCATAAAGGCTCAAGATAAAAGGAGTCCTAGTTCCAAGCCAACTAAAAAAGGCTACAGACTGAGATTTTAATATGATTAGAAGTACCATGAGGTAGGGGCATTTGAGTGTCTCAGTGGGTTAAACCTCTGCCTTCAGCTCAGATCATGATCTTAGGGTCCTGGGATTGAGGCCTGCATCAGGCTCTCTGCCCAGCAGGGGGCCTGCTCCTACCCCCCCCCCCCCCCCCCCCGTCTCTCTATTTGTGATCTTTCTCTCTCTGTGTCAAAATAAAGAAATAAAATCTTCAAAAAAAAAAAAAGAAGAAGAAGAAGAAGAAGAAGTACCATGATGTGTAAAGTTCCTATACTTCAATTAAATATGGTCCCAAAGGGGCACCCGGGTGGCTCAGTGGGTTAAAGCCTCAGCCTTCGGTTCAGGTCATGATCTCAGGGTCCTGGGATCGAGCCCCGCGTTGGGCTCTCTGCTCAAGCGGGGAGCCTGCTTCCTCCTCTCTCTCTCTGCCTGCCTCTCTGCCTAGTTGTGATCTCTGTCAAATAAATAAATAAAAATCTTAAAAAAAAAAAATATGGTCCCAAAGATCAAAAGCCACTTGTTTTCCAGGTGTCTTTGTAACCAAAGTAACAAATTATCCTTAAGAATATAACAAGTTGGGAATTATCCAATTAAACTCAATTCTCTCAGTCAGTAAGAAAATACACGTCATCAGTTATAAGACTTCCCTTCTTCCTTTCAACAAATATTTACTGAATGTCTCCAATGTGCCAAACACTATTACTAGCTTGACCACCCAACACAGCTCACAACACTCAAAAACCTTTATATAAAAATAATAGTATAATTCAATTTTTTTAATTTTTTTACTTATTTATTTGAGAGACAGTGAGAGCAAAAGCAAGAGAGAGAGAGTGCACACACAGAAGGAAAAGGACAATGAGAGACAGAAGCAGACTCTTCCCTGAGCAGATAGCCCGATGTGAGTTTTGATTCCAGGACTCCAAGATTATGACCTGAGCCAAGGTCAGATGCTTAACCAACTGAGCCATCCAGGTGCCCCAAAAATAATACTACAATTAAACCTCCTAAGCCTTTTTCAAAATAATTTATGGTCAAGGACATATACTTCAATCAATGCATTCATTAAACATAATAAAATTTGATGTTGAGTATGTGAAAGTTAATTTAGGAAACAGAACGGGGGAAACACTTAACATTTTTCCTCTTATAACAAGAGCACTGGTAATATGCATTGAATATTTATCATTATATTTGTATATTTTTAATCTCTTCAAAAAATGCACATGTATCAACCCAACCCATCAAACTACTGAAAGCCACAGAATGTAGAATTAAGTGCTAACCGTAAGTTAAACACAAGAGGGCGCACAAGTCTGGAAGATTCATAAAACCAAAGAACATGCATTTTACTCAAAAATTCACAGCTTTTAATGCATGGTCATATGGATTTATAAAAGATTCCTTATGCATGCACTAGAGGCAATTACACTAAAAATATTTCCCTTTCTCAATATGTTGTCCAGAAATCAAGTCACTGTTTCTTTGATAACACAAATTCCCTATCTAAATTGACTGTACCTAAATTTACTATTTTTATCATTAAGACTTTTTTTTTTAAAGATTTTATTTATTTATTTGACAGACAGAGATCAGAAGTAGGCAGAGAGGCAGGCAGAGAGAGAGAGGGGGAAGCAGGCACCCGGCAGAGCAGAGTCCGATGCGGGGCTCAATCCCAGGACCCTGGGATCATGACCTGAGCCCAAGGCAGAGGCTTTAACCCACTGAGCCACCCAGGTGCCCCAAATTAAGACTTTTAATCAAAAGTTCATGCCACCTTTTAATCTAAAACCTCCTCGGAAAACCTATTATTTAGAAGCTGGCCAACTCATAAAATGCCTATTTTCAAATATCATTAAAGCTTAGGAATGATTACAACCATAATAAACTTATTACAGGAAATAGACTCTGACTTTTAGAAACTGATGCAAGTCTATATATCATACTAATATCAACTATTTAATTCTCAAGCAGTGAATGAATATACTGTCTATGATATCTTTTCCAGGAGTTGCCAACCGATCCTAAATAGTAGACTATGATTTGATTAGTTCACTCTTTTGGGAAATAATGAACTACCTGAGAAGTTTCTGTATGTGAGGCGACCAGACTAAGATTTAATGGAGGCTATAGGCAGGAGCATAATCCAAAATAATTCCAAAGAACATTCTGCTTACCCCAAGATTCACAGCAGAACATAATACACACACACACAGAGTTCTAGGTATACAGCTCTATTTAGCTTTATACAGTCATAATGCTGGCCTGTGACACGTGAAATTATTCCAAATGCCAAGGTATTTTTTTTTTGAGATTTTTACTTATTTATTTGAGAGAGAGAGAGATCACAAGTAGGCAGAGAGGCAGGCAGAGAGAGAGGGGGAAGCAGGCTCCCCGCTGAGCAGAGAGCATGATTCGGGGCTCGATCCCAGGACCCTGAGATCATGACCTAAGCCAAAGACAGAGGCTTAACCCACTGAGCCACCCAGGTGCCCCCCAAGTGCCAACAGTTTTATATTGTGCCTAACTCCTACATAGAACAGGCACCCAACTTGAGGGCCTGGCATGGTATTCACAGGAACAAAAATATTACTTATACTTCATATATTATGCTAAGGATACAAAAAAAGAGAGATAAATTGGCTGCTAGGATCAAGATAGGCAAGAAAAGTCAGACTGGAAGCAGTGAGCTGTAGGTTAGGCAGTACGGGCAAAGGCTGTCTGACATTAGGTAGTGAAGGATCAGGAATATATTATTTTAGTGATCAAAGGTCAGGGCACAAACCAAGAAAATAACAGTTAGGAACCACAAGCGGTCAAAGTCCAGTCAATCAAGTAAATTACCTATAATGTGAGCAGGTGGTACAGACCTGATTCTACAGTCTATCTGAACTAAACTCCTAATGTATTTCTTACCAGGTGTGTGATCCAGGACCAGAAAGGAAAGACTGCCTATAAAGATATTGCTAGGCAAACACTGAAATTTGATTAGGGTCTATGGATTGAATAGCAGCGTTTCATCAATGTTAATATCTTGATTTTAGTGGTTTTATTATGGTTATATATTAGAGTATTCCCAATATATACCTAAGGATTTAGGGATGATGGGATATCAGGTATTCAACTACTCTCAAACAATTCAGAAAATAACAACAATAATAACAGGTAAGGGACAATTACAAGCCAAATATGGTATAATGTTAACAGCTGGAGGGTACAGATGAAGGATATACAGGAATACTTTGAACTAATCTCACAGCTTTTCTGTATGTTTCACATTATTTCAAAATTAAAAATATTAAAACATAAAAGTAAGTAAAATTTACAGTTGCTCTGACAGTAGAGTGTAGCATATTTAGAAAGAAATATCTAGGGGCACCTTGGTGGCTCAGTTAAGCAGCTGCCTTCGGCTCAGGTCATGATCCCAGAGTCCTGGGTTCGAGCTCCGCTTCGGGCTCCCTGCTCCGAGGGGAGTCCAGCTCTCCCTCTCACACTCCCCTTCCTTGTGTGTGTTCCCTCTCTTGCTGTGTCTCTATCTGTCAAATAAATAAATACAATCTTAAAAAAAAATCAGAAATATCTAGGGGCGCCTAGGTAGTAGAGTCAGTTAAGCTACTGACTCTTGGTTTCAATCATGCTCTTTTTCTCTCTCTAAAATAAATAAATCTTGGGGCACCTGGGTAGCTCAGCGGGCTAAGCCTCTGCCTTCAGCTCAGGTCATGATCTCGGGGTCCTGGGATCGAGCCCCACATCGTGCTCTCTGCTCAGCTGGGAGCCTGCTTCCCCCTTTCTCTCTGTCTGCCTCTCTGCCTACTTGTGATCTCTCTCTCTCAAATAAATAAATAAAATCTTTTTAAAAAATTAAAATAAAAATAAATCTTAAAAAAAGAAAAAAGAAATATCTGAACTAATAAACACATTATTTCAAAGTTAAAAGTTAAAAATTAAAGTAAATGAAATGTTTTAATAATACAGTATACCTCGAAAATTATCTAAACTAATAAACACATGAAGCAATAATAACTTGGGTTCTTCTTTTAAGATGTATTTATTTAGAGAGAGTGCAGGAATGGGGAGGGACAGAGGGAGAACAAGAGAGAATCTCAAGCAGACTCCCCACTGAGCACAGAGCCCG
Organism: Mellivora capensis; assembly: GCA_004024625.1. Lineage (NCBI taxonomy): Eukaryota > Metazoa > Chordata > Mammalia > Carnivora > Mustelidae > Mellivora > Mellivora capensis. The sequence goes on from PISX010011439.1 coordinate 36,917, forward strand.
ACAAGGGGCTCGATCTCACAACCATGAGATCATGACCTGCACCAAAACCAACAGTCAGCCACTTAACCAACTGAGCCACCCAGGTATTCCAACAATAACTTCAGTTCTCAAAAGCCTCACTGGACTTGAATCAGCAAGAAAAAATATTTCCCTTAAGTTAGAACGTACTCCTTCCAAAGAATGCAAATGAAGGCAACAAGATAAATATTCTAGAAAGTTATCTACAGGTACCTTTCAAAATATAATATAAAATAATGCTTTTCATAGCCCACTTCAAAACTGAAACTATGTAATCAACACTTCTGAAACATTATCCAAATCTGTAAGAAAAAATTACTAAATTTAATCAATGACTAGATTTATTCAAGGACTTCCAGTGTTGCTATAGTAACACAAATATAAAAAGCATGCTCTAATTTTGGTACCAGTAATAGTTCATGTCCAAAAAAAGACTGATTTTTATTTACATATACTGGTCACCTACCAACCTGATCATTTAAAAATATTTTGGGGGGACCCCCTGGGTGTCTCAGTCAGTTAAGTGATGTGCCTTTGACTCAGGTCATGATCCAGACTGGGATGAAGTCCTGCATCAGGCTCCTTGATCAGCAGGGAGCCTGCTTCTCCCTCTGCCTGCAGCTCCCATTCTTGTACTCTCTCTCTCTTGCTCTCTCTCTGGCAAATAAATAAAGTATTTTCTCGTAGAAAATACATAAAATAATATTTTTTCATAGAAACTATTTCTTGGTCATTGTTTCTGGAATTGTTTCCATAACTTCTAACCTGAAAATTTTTTTAGACTACTGAAAAACACTTCTATGAAATGACTATGAAAACCCCTAGGATAGTCTACTTTCTTCATTAACATAAAAAATGCTACCAAACTTTTATTACAGAAACCAAGACAAATAGAAACCATTAAAGGCTGGGTGTGCTAATACATTTTAAATAATAGCACCCACAAAGTGTATATCTACAGTTTAATCAACCGTCAAGTATAAATGACAAGAAAACTTTCACTTCACTTACAATAATGCATTCAAATTCCTTAGTGATAAATATGTACCAACTGGGAGCTGGAAAGAAACTTGTTACTTATCATATGTTTATAACTTTGTCACTAGAACATTCTTGAAATGAATTATGATAAACAAATCTGAGAATTTAAATAACTGAGCTCCTATTTCCTGAATTTCCTTTATAGCAAGACTTCCCTTCTTACCAGACTTCCTGAATCATTTCCCAAGGACAAAGCAGCTGGTTCTATCCCACAAAAGCTATGTTCCCAAGGAGATGCTGTGGACTCAGCATTACCTCAGGCTGACATTTATGAGAAAAATTCCTCACAGTGAAGAACTGATTTTTCATCTCCAATCAACAATAATAAAATAAAAACCAAATGCATAAACAATGACCAGTGAGCTTAAGAAAGAGTTACTTCAACACCAAATAGAAAAACCTACCAATCAAATGGTGGCAACCAGAAAATGCACTTTTGTCTATAGTCGGTTTGCAACCTTTCTTGAATAACAAAGAAACAGACTACTTTCATCCTCACATATATACCCAAGGAAAAAAGCTTTCAAACCACTTTTTTTTTTAAAGATTTTATTTATTTATTTGAGAGAGAGGCAGTGAGAGAGCATGAGCGAGGAGAAGGTCAGAGGGAGAAGCAGACTCCCCGTGGAGCTGGGAGCCTGATGCGGGACTCGATCCCGGGTCTCCGGGATCATGACCCGAGCCTAAGGCAGTCGTCCAACCAACTGAGCCACCCAGGCGTCCCTTTCAAACCACTTTTGCATCACTTCTTATTATAAACTATTATCTACTTCTTAAATAAAAAAAATTTATTTGGCATATTTACACTGTGGAATATTATATAGCTGTTAAAAATAATTAGGTGTATAAATAAAAAGAAAAATAAACACATTGCAAATCTAATATTTAAAAAGTATAGACGCCTGGGGGCTCAGTCATTAAGTGTCTGCCTTCGGCTCAGGTCATGATCCCAGGGTCCTGGGATTGAACCCCACATCGGCTCCCTGCTCAGAGGGAAGCCTGCTTCTCCCTCTCCCACTCCCCCTGCTTGTGTTCCCTCTCTCACCATGTCTCTCTATCAAATAAATAAATAAAATATTTTTTAAATGTAAAAAATAATAAAAAAATTTTTAAAAGTATATAGGTAGGGGTGCCTGGGTGGCTCAGTAGGTTAAGCATCCAATTCTTGATCTCAGCTCAGGTCTTGACATCAGCGTCATGAGTTCAAGCCCTGAATTGGGCTGCACACTGGGCATAGAGCCTCCTCAAAAAATGTAGGAATATGTGTACATGTGTGCATAGCTATAGACATATTGCAGAAGGTCTCAAAAATACTCAAATTAGATTTAAAATAGTCAATTCCAAGACTGAAATGGCAGACAGACAATGGAGTGAGCAGTGGATAAGAGAAATACAAATTTTTTTTTTTAGATTTTATTTATTTATTTGACAGACAGAGATCACGAGTAGGCAGAGAGGCAGGCAGAGAGAGGGAGGGGGAAGCAGACTCTTTGCTGAGCAGAGAGCCCGATGAGGGGCTCGATCCCAGAACCCTGGGATCATGACCTTAGCCGAAGGCAGACACTTAACAACTGAGCCACCCAGGTGTCCTTAAAGAAAAATGTTTTAAAAAAAATAAAAACAAGAGATGCTGGAAGCCTGATGCAGATCTCGATCCTGGGACTCCAGGAACATAACCTGAGCTGAAGGCAGTCGCTTAATCAACTAAATCACCCAGGCGCCCCTGATCTTGAGGTTCAACACAAGCAGGAAGTAAAGGCTAAGACAGAGTTGTAAACTGCCAGCGTACTGAAGATTTGTTTGACACACAGGGAACTTTTCAACAAAGAGTGGGAAACTTATTGGTTCAAGGCATTTGTGGAAGCTCTGTCCCATTAACAGCTGACCACTAAGCCGTCTGAGCAGATTTCAGTGGCTGCACATGACAAAGAAGAAAGACTTTAAAAAATTAGTTTAGGGGGGCACCTGGGGTGCTCAGTGGGTTAAAGCCTCTGCCTTCGGCTCAGGTCATGATCTCAGGGTCCTGGGATCAAGCCCTGCATCAGGCTCTCTGCTCAGTAGGGAGCCTGCTTCCCTTCCTCTCTCTCTCTGCCTGCTTCTCTGCCTACTTGTGATCTCTGTCAAGTGAATAAATAAAATCTTTAAAAAAAAATTAGTTTAGGGAAGTAACTAACTCAAAGAAGACAACAACAAAAGCAACAATAAACCCAGTGGAGGGATGGGAGGGGGAAAATCTGATTTTCAAAGTTGCCACATCATATTACTTAAAATGTCCAGTGTTCAACAAAGCCCCACATCAGGCTCCCTGCTTAGTGGAGAGCCTGCTTCTCTCTCTCTCTCTGCCTGTTGCTCCCCCTACTTGTGCTCTCTCTCGCTCTGTCAAATAAATAAATAAAATCTTTAAAAAAAAAAAAACAAAAAAAAGGGGGCAGATGTAAATCATACCTTATCAGCAGTTACATTAAATAAAAATAGACTAATATTGGGACACTACAATCATAGAACAAAGATTGGAAAATTTGATTTTTAAAAAATGACACAACTAGGGGCACTTGGGTGGCTCAGTGGGTTAAGCCTCTGCCTTCAGCTCAGGTCATGATCTCAAGGTCCTGGGATCGAGTCCCACATCGGGCTCTCTGCTGGGCAGGGAGCCTGCTTCCTCCTCTCTCTCTCTCTCTCTCTCTCTGCCTGCCTCTCTGCCTACTTGTGATCTCTCTCTGTCAAATAAATAAAATCTTAAAAAAAAAAATGACACAACTGTATGCTGTCTATAAAACACTCATTTTAGTTTCAAAGACATAAACAGGTTGAAAAGGAAAGTATGGAAAAAGAGATATCATGCAAGCAGTAACCAAGAGAGACATGAAGAGGCTATATTAATTTCAGACAAAATAGATTTTAGAGCCAAAATTATTACTAAAGACAAAGGATATTCTATAATGACAAAAAGATCAGTATCCCAGGAATATATAATAATCATAAAAATATAAACAAAAACAAAACCCCCAAAATACATGAAGCAAGAAATGACAGAACTGAAGGGAAAAACAGAAAATTCAACTTTGAGGGTGCCTGGGTGGTTCATTTGGTTAAGCAACTGCCTTCAGCTCAGGTCATGATCCCAGAGTCCCGGAATTGAGTCCCACATCGGGCCCCCAGCTCCACAGGGAGTCTGCTTCTCCCTCTGACCTTCTCCCCTTTCATGCTCTCTCTCACTGTCTCTCTCTCAAATAAATAAATAAAATCTTTAAAAAAAAAAAAAAAAAGACAAGGGGATGGATGCCTGGCTTGCTTAGTCAGAAGAGCATGTGACTCTTGATCTCAGCGTCATGAGTTCAAGCTCTACACTGGATGTAGAGATTACTAAAAAAAATTTAAGTAAACCTTAAAAAAAAGAAAGGAGAAGAAAGGAAAGGAGGGAGGGGGAAATGAGAAAGAGAGAAAAAAAATTCAGCCACAATAATTGGAAAGTTCGTATCCCACTTTCAATAATGAGTTACGCCATCTATCATATCATCAAAGAAACAGGAGACTTGAACAACAAACACTACAAACTAAACAGACTTAATGGACATCTATAGAACACCCTACCCAACAATAGCAACACATTCTTCTCAAGTGCACATGAAATATTCTTGGAGATAGATAATATGTTAGGCCATAAACCAAGCCCAAATAAATTTAAGGGGATTGATATGATACAAACTATGTTCTCCAATCAGAATGGAATGAAATTTAGAATCAGTAAAAGAGGGAAATTGTAAAGTTATAAATATGTGCAAATTAAACACATGCATAACCTTTAACTAGACTGACCATAAATTAAGTATGTCACCTGTCTAGTTAAAATCTTCTAATGACATCCCATGAGTATCTGAATAAAATATTACTTCCTTATAATGGCTTAAAAGGCCCAGTATGACCTGGCCACTGCCTACTTCAACAACTATCTCCCACCACACCTCCTTTACTCACTCACTTACTCACTGTGTTCCACTGGCCTTTGTGCTATTTTCTTCAATAGGCCACATTCAAACTAGCTGTTTATTCTGCCTACAATGCACTCTGCCCACATCTGGCTCTTTCAGGTCTCATCTGAATCATCTTCTCCCACAAACTCTTGTCCATAATTCTGTCATCCCTTTTTCTCTCCCATCCTTTTACTCTGTTTGAAATTATCTTCAGAGCATTTATTACTTTCAAACTTTATTATTTGCTTCTCCCCACTAGAATGTTAGTTGTAACTTTGTTCTGCTTTGTTTTTGGCTGAATCACTAAGGTATAGAACACTGCCTGTGGGGCGCCTCGGTGGCTCAGTGAGTTGGGCGACTGACTCTTGATTTCAACTCAGGTCATGAGCTCAGGGTTGTAAGATCAAGCCCTGTGTCAGACTCCGCACTCAACAGGGAGTCTGCTTGAGAGTCTCTCTCTCCCTCTCCTCCTGCCCCTCCCTGGTCCCTGCACACACTCTCTCTCATTCTCTCAAAAATCTTTTAAAGAAGAACACTGCTTAGCATGCAGAAACATTCAATAAATAAATTTGTTTCTTTTTTTAAAGATTTTATTTATTTATTTATCAGAGAGAGAGAGTGCACAAGCAGGCAACCCCCCAAAAATGTATTTACCTAAAACAAATAATTGAAATTATAAAAAATAGATATACCTCCAAAAATATGTCATAAAAGCACACTATTAAGATTATCTAGCTTAGGGGCATTAGAAAGATGGAGGGTCCAACTCTTCTATTTTTCTACTACCTGGATCTTTCACTAAGGATAAATGTTCACTTTTGTAAAGTAGGGATAATAATATCTACATAAGATTATTATGAGTACAGGGATGTGTGGTTGGTTCAGTTGGTTAAGCGTCTGCCTTCAGTTCAGGTCATGATCCCAGGGTCCTGGGATTGAGCCCCACATTGGGTTCCCTGCTCAGTGGGGAGCCTGCTTCTCCCTCTCCCTCTGCTATTCCCCCTGCTTGTGCTCAGGCTCTTGCTGTCTCTCTCTCTCCTTCCCACTCTGACAAATAAATAAATAAATCTTTAAAAAAATAAATAAAATATTTTCTTTTTGCTAAACCAAAAAGAAACATGAGGCCAAGGTATCTTTTAACATTTTTTCTTACATTTAACCCTCATCAGGTCTAATACCTGACAAATAAAGTATAATACTCTCTCATCAAGTATTATACTTGATAATAGGATTTGGTCACCCAATATAATCAATGAATGAGAATATGAGCAGAGCTTTAAATTCATGCAGAAAGAGAAGATATTTATGGTATGCTTTACAATTAATGGGAAAGTCCCCATGTAACCTTCCCCTTATATAGTTTTTATATAGTTACACCATATGAAAAGCCACCATTCCTTTAGGTTTCTTTTCCTATGGTACCCTTAAAGAATATAACTCATAATTCAAAAATTAGAAACTACTTCACAAATAACATGTCTGAACAGATGTGACTCAAGAAAATTCCAAACCAGAAAGATCAAGAGTAAAAAGTTGAAATAAAACAGATACAACTGGGGACGCCTGGGTGGCTCAGTTGGTTGGATGACTGCCTTCGGCTCAGGTCAAGATCCCGGAGACCCGGGATCGAGTCCCGCATCAGGCTCCCAGCTCCACGGGGAGTCTGCTTCTCCCTCTGACCTTCTCCTCGCTCATGCTCTCTCACTGCCTCTCTCTCAAATAAATAAATAAAATCTTTAAAAAAAAAAAACAGATACAACTGAAAAGGGATATATTCTAGGAAGGTGGGTGCATGAATATGTACCACACTGTGTATATGATCTGACAAAAAATACTGGGTAAATTATAAGGATGGCTACAGATTCTTTGCTTTCTATATATGCCCTTGGGTAATCCCCTCCTAGGGTGGGTCTGGGCTTAGCCACGTAACTTACTCTGGCAAGTGGAATAATAGCATATATGGTACAAGCAGACTCAAAATATGCTTATGCATTGTTGCCTCCACTTTTCTGCAAGTGTAGGAATCCTACAATTGCCTGGGAAGAAGCCTAGGAAAACCTGCAAGATGATAAGAGACACATGGCCCAGTTGCTGTTATTCTCCTAGCCAACAGCATACCAAGTGTCAGAAATGTAAGTGAGACTGTCTTAGATGATCTAACTATCAGGCAAACCTCCAGTTGAACCTGAACACATGAGCAAGCTCAGCGGAAATCAGTTGAGTCAGTCCAGATCAGAAGAGCCACTCAGCTGACATATAGAATCTTAAGCTAAATAAATGGTTGCTTGAGTCACTGTTTTGGAGTGATTTGTTACAAAACAAAAACTAGTAGATATAAGTACAGATCAACAATGCATTCTTTTTTTTTTTTAATCATAGGAAAGAGGTAGAATACCAAAACAATGAAAAAAGATTAATATGCTAAATTTAAAAAAGAAGACAAATCAACTAAATACTGTTACCAGAGAAGACAGTGGCAGAACTACGCTTTCCTATAATAAATGCCTATCAGATAATTACTGAAATCAAATAAATGAAATATAACACATTTTTAAAAGAGCAATAGGATCTAATAAGTTATTCAAAAGAGTGTATGTCCTCTATACCTGGCAAAAAATAATTCTTCCTCTTCCCTCTGCAACAAATATATCTTAATATATCTTAATGGAATATTTTATCCATTAAGATATTGCACTTTTTTTTAAATTTATTTATTTGTCAGAGAGAGAGGGAGAGAGAGCGAGCGAGCACAGGCAGACAGAGTGGCAGGCAGAGGCAGAGGGAGAAGCAGGCTCCCTGCCGAGCAAGGAGCCCGATGTGGGACTCGATCCCAGGACGCTGGGATCATGACCTGAGCCGAAGGCAGCCGCTCAACCAACTGAGCCACCCAGGCGTCCCAAGATATTGCACTTTTTAAAAAATGATCAGCAGAAACGGCAAGTATTTGGAAGATTACCGAGATTATTATAAAGAGAAGAAAAATGTTCAAAAGATATTTGGGTAGTTTGAGTAGAAGTTATGTGTGTCTAAATACAAATATCATCATGATGATAATGATCATCATCATTAATAACCATAATGTGTTATAATCTATATGTGAAAAACGCTGTCCTAATAAGCACTTAACATTATTTTACTTAACCCTCAATACAATCCTTCAAGGTTTGTGATGTTCACCCAGCTTACAAATGGGAAAAGTGAGACATATGGAGGTAAAGCAAAATGTAGGGAGGAACAACCCTAGCTCCAACTCCAAAGACCCAGCAGTTCTCGCTTCACAAGTATGTTGTTTCAATACACATGAATTTCAGTTACCACGGTTAAATGACCAAATCCCTAATGACACAATTTAAATTTCAATTACAATGGTATATTAACTGTAAGTAAATGCATAAAATATAAATGTCGCTACTGGTTCTTCAGTCCACAATTGCTGTATAGTTAAGAAATATGCATCTGATTATTGACCAATCACATCACTTGTTTCAAAGTCTGTGGTGTCTGGTCACTGAACATCTGTTATTCAGCTCACACAGAAACAGCAAAAAGGTAGTTGTGTTGCCTCTTCATCTCCCAGTGAGAAACCTATGTGGTCACTTTATAAAAATGGGTTTTTGAAGAAGAACTGAGGAATAAAGGGGCACTCGAGTGGCCCAGTCAGTTAAGGATTCGACTCTTGGTTTCAGCTCAGGTCATGATCTCAGGGTCCTGGGACTGAGCCCCACGACTGCATCAGTGTGGAGTGTGCTTAAAATTCTCTCTCTGCCTCCCTCCCAGACCCTCCCTCCCACTCATGTTCTCTCTCTCCCTCCCTCTCTCTTTCTCTCAAATAAATAAATAAATATCTTAAAAAAAAAAAACTGAAGAATAAAAATGAATGCAGCAAAGAAATAAAGAGTGATAATGCTGGTGGTAAAATTCAAATCGAACATAAAGGGAGTTACAGAAGAAAACAGCTGACCATGGGAATGTTAACATAGCCACTGTTCAAGAAGTCCAGTCGGAAGAACTTAGTGAGAATGAACTTGTCAACATAAATGAGGAAAGTAGTTGTGACAAAAAGGCTGAAAAGGTGCGAGAGAACGTGATGGCAAAATTACTGTAACTACAAGAAGGCTCAGTCAATAAAAATTAAAATTTTAGAAGCCAATCCAAACCAGAAAGTAGTATGACAATTTGCCAAGGCATAGAAAAGATACTCTGTATTTTAAGTTATATGAGAAGAAAGCAGTAAGCCCTGTTCAAATAACTACAGATAAGTTTTTTATAGAAAAATAAAACAAATTCTCAATGTTTCTATCATTTTAAATCACAGTATACTAAATAAATATTAGTTTTAATAATTTTCCATTCTTTATACACTTATAATCCACAGTAAGAGTTTTTAGTATTTCGACAAAAACTTTTAAAGGTCACAGAATAGTCAAAATTGTTGCAAAGTTCACACTGCAAGATTTTCCAGCTAGTACAGTCTTCTCTATGGTACTGTGTTACCATGCAAAGCAAGGACTGCCTGTGTGTCCTAGCTACATTACACTGTGCTATCTCAACACATGAAAGGTTTTAACGTAAGAGATTTGAAAGAAATGTTAGATTCCTTCCAAAAGTGATTAAAAAGGGAACTAGGGCGCCTGGGTGGCTCAGTGGGTTAGGCGTCTGCCTTCAGCTCAGGTCATGATCTCAGGGTCCTGGGATCGAGACCCGCATCGGGCTCTTTACTCAGCGAGGAGCCTGCTTCCCTCTCTCTCTCTGCCTGTCTCTCTGCCTACTTGTGATCTCTCTCTCTCTCTGTAAAATAAATAAATAAAATCTTTTTTAAAAAATAAAATAAAAATAAAAAGGGAACTAAACATGGGGTATCTGGGTGGCTCAACCAGTTAACCATCTGTCAGTCCAGGTTATGATCCCGGAGTCCCAAGTCAAGCCCTGCCCCGGGCTCCCTGCTCAGCAGAGTCTGTATCTCCCTCTGCCCCTCACCCTTTTGTGCTCTCTCTCTCTCTCAATCTCTCTGTCTCTCTTTCAAATAAATAAATAAACTTCTTAAAAAGAAAGTGGACTAAACTTATTGCAGAATTTGGCTAATTTCAAGCAAAAACCTCTAAACTGTTAAAGCAGTAAGTTTATGGTCTGTGATATCTGCATCCTTAGAAGTCTTCAATAAGAAATGCACAGTTATGTCTCTTAATTTTCTCATTGATTTAGACACTAAGGTTTTAAAAAAAAAAATTTTTAAGAAAAAGTTTAAAAATTTAAGATGTCCAGCAAGGTCTGGGCTCTAAAATAAAGAGAAGACAAACTTGCAAGGAATTTTCAAGCTAGTTTAAGACTCAGATAAAATTCAAGTAACATGTCTATATAACAACATAAATAATAATTGAAATTAGCAATAGGTAATGTTATATTCATAGAAGCTCAATGTAGCCTCCAGGGAAAGATGAGAACTGACCTAGACCTACTTTACCAAATAACAGAGCAAGGGAGGAAACTCAAGGCACAGAACTTGGCATAAAAAGGAAAGAAGAAGAAAGAAGAAAAGACTGGATCAACCAACAACAGTAGGTTTGTCAGCACAATAGCAAGAAATAAAGGGGCAAATGAGAGCACTTGCGCAGAATCTTGAATGTCAGGTCACGTGGAAACACAAAACAACAGGCAGTTTCTCACGAGAACACTGTTACATAAAAATCACAGCAGAATCAACCCAGGCTGTAATACTGGCTGTGGAAATACCCTGCAGAGGATGTATACGGAGCAATTCAAGGAAGAATGCAGAAGAGTTATTGACCAATTCAAGAATGAACAAGGAAATGGAGCTAAATATTATAAATGAATGAGACCCGTAACTGAGAAAAATGACCCAAAGAAGAGAACTCAAAACACTTGATCTAAGGAGGCAAGATGACGTTGTTGGGGATCCACTAAGCATGAGTAACCTTATATCACCGGTGCTTCTGCTATCACTGCTGCTTCCACTGACCACTAAGCAAGATCCTAGTGAACCCACTCCCACAGAGAAAACAACTATAAGATCTAGATATAGATATAATACAAAAAGGTATAATTATATATATATACATATATATATGTTAGATATAATACAAAAAGCGCCTACCTGAAAGCACTGGAGAGTGGAGAGAAAGCAGACAGATTCCTGGAGGAAGAGAGCTGTGAGGTGAATTCCCAATCAGATTGGCGAGCAGGGTGACAGGAACACTGCCTTTCTGGCTGGAGAAATCAGAATACTTGAAGCACAGGAAACTATTGACTTTGGGCATGGAGGAAAGCAATCCCAGCAAGAAAAGAACCAGAAAAAGAATACTCAAATTCTGTCGATCTACATCTATAGTTAACCCTCAAGTTATATGTGTACAGAACAAATTTAAAGCAGTTCAAAGTAAGGACAAAATATCTGCACTGAAACTAGAGCTGCAATTCAAGAAACAAAGTATGCAACACTATTTAACCAAGATAAAAACCTGCCAAACAACATCAACAGCAATCAAAAACAAATGAAAACTCTCAAGAGAAAAAAACAAATCAATTCAAAACGTAGTTTTAAAAAAAACACCCTATGGGGCGCCTGGGTGGCTCAGTGGGTTAAGCCTCTGCCTTCGGCTCAGGTCATGATCCCAGGGTCCTGGGATCGAGCCCCGCGTCAGGCTCCCTGCTCGGCGGGGAGCCTGCTTCCTCCTCTCTCTCTCTGCCTGCCTCTCTGCCTCCTTGTGATCTTTGTCTGTCAAATAAATAAATAAAATCTTTAAAAAAAAAAACCACCCTAATTAAAAAAAAAAAAAAGATGACAGGAAATGAATAACAGATGAACAAAAACAGAGACTACAAAGAAAAAAAAAGGGTACAGAAAAAAATCAACAGCATCAATAATTACATTAAATGGTAATGGACAAAGATTCCAATTAAAAGGCAGAGAGTGACAAAATTTATTTAAAAGGCAAGAAGCAATTATATACTATCCTAAAGAGATAAATATTAAATGTAAAGGGCCAGGGAAATTGAAAATATATGGATATAATAAGATATATAATGCAAAGACTAAGTAAAAGAAAGTTGCAGTGGCTATATTAGTATCAAACAAAATAGATTTTAGGAAAATATTACCACACAGATAAAAAGGGACTTTGCATAATGATAAAAGTATCAATGAATAAGGAAGACAGAATAATAATTAAAGGGTATATGTTAATATTAGAGCTTTAAAAAACATGAAGCAAAAATTGACAATATTAAAGAAAGAGCCAAATCCAAAATCTTAGTTGTGGATTTTAACTTCTTTATTCCAATAACTGATGGAATAATAAGACAAAAAAACAAAAAGTATTAAAGACATAGAAGACATGAACAACAGAGTCAGTCACCTTGCAATAACTGATATCTCTAGAAGCACAGCTAACAATTGCAGAATACATATTCTTTTCAAGCACTCATGGCAGGTTCAACAGGATAAAATATTCAATGAGTCATAAAACAAGCCCCAGTAAATTTTTTAAAATTAATATCATACCAAATGTAGTCATCTACCACAACAGGTTTAATACCAACAATAAGATAACTTTAAAAATAAGAAATATTACAAGATTAAGCAAAAAACTTCTAAATAACCCATGGATCAAAGAAGCACTCCCAAGGAAACTAAGAAGGTATTTAATATTTCTAATATTTCTTAAATATTCTAATATTTCTGAATAGAATGACAAAATATAATGTCAAAATTTGTAGCATACAGCAAAAGCAGTGCTAGGAGTGAATATTTTAGCTTTAAGTGCTATGTTTAAAAAAAAAGAAATATTTAAAATCAATGGCCTAAGTTCCCATCTTAAGAAAGAAAAAAAAGAGCAAATTAAATGTAAAATTATTAGAAGGAAGGAAATAATAATAAAGAGTAGAAATTAATGAAAGAGAAAATGTACAATAATACTGAAAATCAATGAAATTAATACTGACTGGAAAGATTAATAAAACTGATAAATCTCTAAGGAGACTAATGAAACAAAAGAGAAAAGACACAAACTAACAATATGAGGAATGAAAGAAAGGACATTACTAAATATCCCACAAAAAGTAAAAGGATAATAAGGGAATGTTATTAACAACTTGATACCAATAAACTTGCAACCCAAATTAAATGTAAAATTTACTGAAAGAGGGGTGCCTGGGTGGCTCAGTGGGTTAGGTCTCTGCCTCCAGCTCAGGTAATGACCTCAGGGTCCTGGGATCAAGCCCCACATCAGGCTCTCTGGTTAGCAGCGAACTTACTTCCCACTCTCTTTCTGCCTACTTGTGATCTCTGTCTGTCAAATAAATAAATAAAATCTATAGAAATTTTTAAAAGTGTACTGAAAGAAACAAAATACCAAACTAATCTAATTAGAATTGGAAAATTAGAATGGTCTTCTACCAATCAAAGAAATTGAATTCATAATTAAAACTTTTCCACAAAGAAAAATCCATGTGAAGATGGTTGCTTGGTGAATTCTACCAAATACTTAAAGAAGAAACAATACCAATCCAACATAAACACGATTTTTTAAAAGACTTTATTTATTTATTTGAGAGAGAAAGAGAGAATGAATGAGAGAGAGAGAGAGAGAGCACAAGCAAGGGGGGCGGGGCAGAGGGAGAAGGAGAAACAGATTCCTCTGCTGAGCAGGGAGCCCAATGCCAGGCATCCCAGGACTGTGGGATCATGACCTGAGCAGAAGGCATATGCTTAAGTAACTGAGCCACCCAAGTGCCCCCATCAACATAAACTCTTCCAGAAAATAAAAGAAGAGAGAAGACTTCACAACTCATTGTATATGGCCAGTTTCACTCGGATACTAAAACCAGACAAAGTCATCACCAAAAATGAAAACACAGATCAATATACTTCATAAAGATAGATGCAAAAACTCTTAACAATAGGGCACCTCAGTGGCTATAGACTAGCAATGAGAAAATAGAAAATAAAAAGGTTTAAATCAATTTATAATAGCATCAGAAAGCAAAATACTTATGGGGCACCTGGGTGACTCAGTAGTTTAAGCATCTAACTCTTGGTTTTGGCTCAGGTCATGAACTTGTGTAATGAGATGGAGCCCTGCGTCGGTCCACTTATCCCTCTCCTTCCTTCTCTGTCCCTCCCCTTCTACCCTTCCACCACTGCAGGCACATACGTGCACAAGGATGTACTCTCATTTAAAATAAGTAAATAAAATCTTTTTTTTTTTAAAGCAAAATACTTAGGAATAAATTGTTTTAATTGTACAAGAAGTGAAGGCTGAAAACTATAAAAATTTGCAAAGGAACATGAAAAAGGACTAAGTAAATGGAGAGATATACCATGTTCATGGATTAGAAGACTGAGCAATGTTACAATGGCAATTCTCAAAAATTTTTTTGTTTAATTTTAAAAATTAAAAACATTAAAAATAAAAACAAAAAAATGGCAATCCTCTCTAAATTGTTCTAAAAGTTCAATGCAATCACATTAATTTCTCAGTAGGCTTTTTGAGGAAATTGATAACCTGATTTCATAACTTATATTAAAATATAGAGAGAATAACAAAAACAACCTAGAAAAAGAAAAACAATGATGAAAGACTCATAACACATGATGTAAAGATATACAATAGCTACAGTAATCAAGACTATGGTTAGGCCACAGGACAGATAGATAAATAGGTCAATGGAACAAAATAGATACCAATAACACCCCCACACTTTTATGATCAAATGGTTTGTGGCAAAGGTACCAAAGATAATTCAATGGGAAAAGGATAGTCTTTTCGACAAATGTTGCTGGAACATGGTTATCTATACTGAAAAAAATAATAATAAGTCTTCACCTCTATCTCATACCAGACCCTAAATGAATCATAGACCTAAGGGCAAAAAAACTAAAAATTCTAGAAGAAAACCTAAGAAAAACTTTATAACCCTGAGTAAGATAAATATTACTTAAACAGGACACAAAAAGAATGAACATAAATAGGCAACAGCCAAGAGACAGGGTTAAGTATCATAATTTAGTAGTAAGACTGGGCTAATTCTTTTTGGGAGGCTGTCAGAGTGCTTTATTTATACCTCTTTTGTGGCCCATATCAAACCAAAATCATTTTTCATTCAGCCAAAGTAGACATAAATAAAAAACTCTACCATCTCTGGAGTCCTTGGATATTTACATTAAAAAAACTGGAATTTATGTTTTCCCTCATCAAACTAGGTAATACATTTCAGAGAAACACTTCAGGAAGGCAAAAGGATTATACTGAAAAGGTTAAAAAGTCAAAAGAAAAAGAAAAATGAAATGATAAAATTTCAAGACATATCTTTAGGACAAAAGAGTACAAGTGGGCGCCTGGGTGGCTCAGTGGGTTAAGCCACTGCCTTCGGCTCAGGTCATGATCTCAGGGTCCTGGGATCGAGTCCCGCATCAGGCTCTCTGTTCAGCGGGGAGCCTGCTTCCCCCTTTCTCTCTGCCTGCCTCTCTGTCTACTGTGATCTCTCTCTGTCAAATAAATTAATAAAATCTTTAAAAAAAAAAAAAAAGAGTACAAGTGAACCTTCTTTTACACAGTGAATATATTCCTAGAAAAATAAGTATAAAATCAAGATTTTTTAAATGTGTTTTTTTTTTTAAGATTTTATTTATTTATTTGACAGACAGAGATCACAGGTAGGCAGAGAGGCAGGCAGAGAGGCAGACAGAGAGAGAGGAGGAAGCAGGCTCCCCACGGAGCAGAGAGCCCAATGCAGGGCTTGATCCCAGGACCCCGGGATCATGACCTGAGCCAAAGACAGAAGCTTTAACCCACTGAGCCACCCAGGTGCCCCTAAAATCAAGATTTTTTGAAATGAAAAAAAATTTATGCAGCAATGGAAATTTCTTTATAAATTGATTTTATTATGAATCACATTGTTATGAAAGCCTGTTCATAATCTCAATAATAAAAACTAATTTATATTTTATATAATTCTAGATATCCCAAAGTTAAGTTTGCTTGAAGTCAAATATGGAGCTAAAATATTAATGCAACTATATATATATATTTTTTTTAATTTATTTGACAGAGATCACAGGCAGGCAGAGAGGCAGGCAGAGAGAAAGGAAGGGTAGCAGGCTCCCTGCTGAGCAGAGAGCCCGATTTGGGGCTCGATCCCAGGACCCTGGGATTAGGACCTGAGCCGAAGGCAGAGGCTTTAACCCACTGAGCCATCCAGGTGCCCCTTAATGCAACTATAAATATACAACAACTTCACTTATCACAAAAGAAAAAAAAAATCAGAGACTAAAACTTGATAGAAGTTACCTTAAAAGGCTGATTTTTCATCTATAATCATAAAAGTACACCTTTTATAGCCATTTTTTTTGTGTGTTAACTCACAAGAGATTGACAAAAGAAAGTGGAATGACACAGAAAAAGGAAAAAGATAAAAGTCCAAAAGTGTTCACAAATAGGGAGTGCCTGGGTGGCAGTTGGTTAAGTGTCAAACTCTTGGTTTCAGCTCAGGTCGTGACCTCAGAGTCATGGGATCAAGCCCCACATCAGGAGTCTGCTTAAATTCTATCCCTTGGGGCACGTGGGTGGCTCAGTCATTAGGCATCTGCCTTTGGCTCAGGTCATGATCCCAGAGTCCTGGGCTCAATCCCCACATCAAGCCCCCTATGAGCTCCCTGCTCAGCGGGGAGCCTGCTTCTCCCTCTCCCACTCCCTCTGCTGTGTTCCTTCTCTTGCTGCCTGTCAAATAAATAAATAAATAAAATTAAAAAAAAAAAAAAAAAAAAAGGTGGGCACCTGGGTGGCTCAGTAGGTTAAGCCTCTGCCTTTGGCTCATGTCATGATCTCAGGCTCCCGGAATCAAGCCCCATGTCAGGCTCTCTGCTCAGCAGAGAGAGGGGGCTCTCTCTCCACCTGCCTCTCTGCCTACTTGTGATTTCTCTCTCTGTCGAATAAATAAATAAAATCTTTAAAAAAAAAAAAAAGGCTTCTATCCCTCTGCCTCTCCCCACTGTTCTTACTCACTCTATCTGAAATCAATATTTTTTTATTAAGTGTTCACAAATATAAGAAGAACATAAAATAAGTAGATCCAGAAAAGGAAGGAATGGAAATACTTAATTTGAAAATTAATCTATTTATCAGGCTCATTGCATCAACAAAGGCTTTATTTTATTTTACTTTTTTAGAGAGCAAGAGAGAGTGAGAGAGAACACGAGAAGGGAGAAGGTCAGAGGGAGAAGCAGACTCCTCGCGGAACTGGAAGCCTGATGTGGGACTTGATTCCCAGACTCCAGATTCCTAGACTCTAGATCATGACCTGAGCTGAAAACAGTTGCTCAACCAACTGAGCTACCAGGCACCCTCAACACAGGCTTTAAAAGAAAAAGGAAGAGAAAGAGAAGAAACAAGCCAAGCCTTGCTAGAATAATTTACTAATCTATGCCCTTAATAAAAATGTCACAAGCATAGCTATTATCCACCAAATATCTATTATGAACAAGTAACAAAATATCTCTGACTCCTAAGTAGCCTAACAAGTAAAGTATTATCAGTCTATTTATTGTAACCCTAGAGAGGTTAAGAAATTTACCAAAAGCCATACTGTCATTAACAAAAGAGAAGGAATTTGAACCTGGGTCTGTCCTTTGGTAACGGCATTCTAACTTCCAAATTATGTTATATAACAATCTTTTAAAACAGAATTTGTTTAATCTATAATAATTATAGAACTTCTTTAGGGAATTACAAAATACTAAACAATTCATGAGGCAGCAGCAACACTGGAAATTCCTCTGAATGAAGCCAACCAAAAGTACCCACCAGAGTTAAAGTATAAGTTAATATAACTATGACATTAATAAGACAGTAAGGATATTTTTTAAATCTCTAGCAAATATCCATTAACTTTTGTTAACAGAAAGCCAAGAATGGGATCAAATGCTTTTATGGTTCAATAAAAAAATATCTCAAACAGTTTAGTACATCTTAAGAAATCTAAAATAGACTGGGGGTTAGATGGTGAGTAGGCACACTGAAAACAAAGCATGTACAAAACAAAGATAATTCAAGCCTTAAACTGTTCAAGGAAACATAGATAGAAAAAACAAGTTTCTCTGATTAAATACCATCTGTCAGTTGGTAATGCCGCAAAATACCAGCAGTCATTGACAGGGAATTAAAAAATTAATTATTTTAATTAATTAAAATTAAAATTAAATAATTTAAATAACTTAAATAAAATTAAATAATTTAAATAAAATTAAAATTAAAATTAATTTAAAAAAATAATGTAATACACCAAACCATCCCCATCTGAAACACCTGTGCAAAAAGAAGATATCAAAACCTATACAAATGACTTAAATGTATCCTATCAAGGAGCTAAGCTAAATTTTAAAAAGATTTTAAATTTCAAACATAAAGTTGAAAAATTAAACTTGAACATAGACAGCACAGTTTCCAAGCATTAAAAAGGGAAGCCATTCACTAGTGTACAGCTCAATGAGGCCATTCTACACTTTGCAGGTATACAGACTATTAAAAGATTAATAACTACAAATTCAATAAAATGTTACATTAAAATAAGAAATCAGCACAAAAAAGATTCTGCGAAAGTAAATGAAATTTCTACCTTTGGCCATTTGGGATTGAGAAGTCGAGCTTTGATTGCATCATCCAGTGCCTTGTCATACTGCTGGATTTTCATATAGGCTGCAGATCTATTGCTGTATAAAATGCAGTTCTGAGGGTCAACAGCCAAGGCTTCATTGTATAGAACAATAGCTGTGTGAAAATCTCCGTCATGACAGGCCTGGTTACTCTGACGAACCTTCTCAACAAATTCAGCTTTGCTCAACACTGGTCCATCAGGACTTCTCCGACCAATAGTCTTAGCACCAAAGAGAGGAATCTACAAACAAAGAAACTTTGTCAGATAATCCAGAGAGTATCATTCTCTGAACTTCAAGAGAACAGGGACATTCTTCACGGTCTGCTTTACGTGGAAAACTTTTGTATCCTGAAGGACAATAAACTTTCCAAGAAGCAGCCAACATAGTACCTTGGATACATATGTATCTATATGTGTATGTTTTCATATATACATATGGTTATAAACATATATATTTACATTTTTTTGATTGAGTGAATGAATGCAAAAGAGAACTCTGGCTTTTAAAACCTTGGCAATTTACAGTTAATACTAATGGAGGGCAACTGACTGGCTCAGTCAGTAGAGCATGAGACTCTTGATCTCAGGGTCCTGAATTCAAGCCCCATGTTGGGTGATTACATACATATGATTACATACATACATACGAAAAGTTTTATTAAGGGAAAGAATATAAATATAAGTCAAATAGAAAATATGATCTCAACCATATTAAGAGGGCTGCATTTAAAAATGAAAGAAACAAGATCAAAATATTAAGTATGCTGTTATCTCTGAATATAAAACTATGGGTTATTTTTATTTTCTTAAAATTTTCTTGTATCCAAATGTTATGCAATGAGCCTAAGTTTTAAATTTTTTGTATTAAAGATTTTATTTATTTGAGAGAGAGAGAGAGAGAGAGCATGCATGAGAGCTAGAGAGAGAGAGAGCACAAGGAGGGGGAGGGATAGAGAGAGAGGGAGAAGCAGACACCCTGCTGTACAGGAAGGCTGATATAGGATTCGATCCCAGCACCCAGGGATCATGACCTGAGCTGAAGGCACACGCTTAACTGAACCAGCCAGGCGCCCTAGTTTTATTTTATTTTATTTTTTAGATTTTATTTATTGATTTGACAGACAGAGATCACAAGTAGGCAAAGAGGCAGGCAGAGAGAGAGGAGGAACCAAGCTCCCTGCTGAGCAGAGAGCCTGATGCGGGACTCGATCCCGGGACCCTGGGATCATGACCTGAGCCGAAGGCAGAGGCTTTAACCCACTGAGCCACCCAGGCGCCCCCCTAGTTTTAAATTGAAAAAAACAAAAACAACAACAAAAAAACCTTTAAAACATCAATTTTAGGAGCACCTGGGTAGTTCAGTCAGTTAAGCATTTGATTCTTGATCTCAGCTCAGGTCTTGATCTCAGGGTGATAAGTTCAAACCCTGCATTGGGTTCTGTGCTGGGTGTGGGTGGAGCCTACTTAAAAAAAAAAAAAAAACATAAACTGTAATGTATCAATGAAATCTTTTCAGACTGGCAGATTTGGTAATTTGGCTGTTACCGTGGAATTTCAAAGACAAATCCCAGTTTTTGGAAATTAAAAAGAAAAAAAAAAAAACTGCTGTAAACTGTATCTTGGCAATTTAAGACCTGTTTTTTATGTTGAATTTTTCCAAACCATTAAGTCACTTTCTATGACTTAGTAACAGTGACCTTAAAACCAAAGGGAGTGAATGAGTCAAATGTTACTCATTTTTAAAACAGTAAAATCATGAAATGCATCAGGGTCCCAAGAAAAGAAACTTTAGATAGCAGTATCCAGACAGATTCTAATTCTAATGAGGCTTGTCCTGAATAAAATCGAAACAAAAAGTGTGAAAGTATAATTTGCCTCCCCATGTCTTTAAAACTAAACCCAGTTCCTCCATTCAAAAGAGAAGAGATCTCATAATGTAATACACCAATACTTAGAAAAATAATGGACTGCCATAGAGATATATGTTTTAAAAAGGACAAATTCCACAGAGAGGAGGAAGAAAGGCAGAGCTGATCTCCTATATAAGCACCCATTATTTGTCCTCTGTTTACAGAAATATCACATCCTAGACTCCCAGGATAGTTTGAAACATTAAAATATCCTAGAAATTTCAAATATCAGTGTCCAGTTCTTTTTATTATTATTATTCATTTTTTAAGAGAGGGAGCACAAGCAGGGGGGAGCAGCAGGCAGAGGGAAAAGGAGAAGTAGACAGGAGTCCAACACAGGGCTGGATCCAAGGACCCAATCCCAGGACTCAGAGAACATGACCTGAGCCGAGAGCAGACACCCAGCCATCTGAGTCACCCAGGTGCCCTTCTGTGTCCTTATATTCCTTAACTTCCTAATACTCAAAGTGGTTAACTAAAAATGTATTCTGATTAGTTTGTTGTTGTTTTGAACTATGATCATGAAACATACTGCTTGAAAATGAATGGACTAATGTAACATTTAGCAAGTAATAAGGATTTTCCTAAAGAATTTTGATTTTTAATTATTTTACCTACATCATTAAACCAAAGTATGAGATACTATGTACAAAACCGATTCCATTTTGAAAAATACACTCATCATGACTCCAAATACGGGCAGTACTAGCCATAAGTTATGGAAACCAATCTTGTATTTGAAAACTCAAGGGTATGACATAAAAATACCAATAACAGCCTTAAAAAGTAAAATAGTTAGATTCAAATGTAGCCTAAAAGTGAAAAAGACATGCTCCTACTATTACAGCATTTCCTGCTTGTCAGGGTAATAAATTTTGGCTCAGTGCCAATATAGATAAGAAGCAAATTAAGAAAAGAAGGGTTCTGGGGTGGCTGGGTGACTCAATCAGTTAAGCATTTGACTTCAGCTCAGTTCATGATCTCAGGGTCCTGGGACAGAGCCCCCAGTCAGGCTCCACGCTCAGCAGGGAGTCTGCTTCTCCCTCTCCCTCTGCCCTCCCCCTATCCATCCCCCACTCATGCTCTCTCGATAGATAGATAGATAGATAGATGGTCCTGCATTCTATTATCTCCATATACAGTAACATTTCCCAAAATATGTTCCTCCAAGACCACTTAGGTCCACAGAATATTTAAATAAACAAAGTTAAATGAGTTTCTGCTTTAGTGGAAGAGCTCTCAGAGCTTTTATTTTGTACACTGTGAATCTAAGAGGGGAGAAACCATACATACAAGATCAGAGGATCTTTTAGGTAGAGTATCTTGACAGACAAGAAACTGCTTAAAACTCTGATATGAACTGGGGCACCTACCTGCTCAGTCAGCAGAGCATGCAAAACTCTTGATCTCAGGGTCATGAGTTTAAGCCCCATGTTGGGCATAGAGCTTACTTTAAAAGGGGGGAGGGGTGGCAGTCACCCAGGCCACCCCTCCCCCCTTTTAAAGTAAGCTCTATGCCCAACATGGGGCTTAAACTCATGACCCTGAGATCAAGAGTAAGCATCTGACTTCAACTCGGGTCATGATCCCAAGGTCCTGGAATCAAGTCTCATTTCAGGCTCCCTGCTCAAGCGGGAGTCTACTTCTCCCTCTTCCCTATTTATTATCTTTCTCTCTCAAATAAATAAATAAAATCTAAAAAAAAAAAACCATCTCTGATGTAAACTATTAAATAAAGTCTCTAAGAGCTAAGTAAAACACCATGGAAAAGTGCTAGTGCAGAAAGATTATAAATACTAGAGAATTCTAACATCATCATCACCACCAAGTGCCCATAAATTTAAAAGGAAAAGGCACTCCAGTAAGTGTCCAGAAGCTTCTAATTTGTCAAAATATGCCCGTTCCTACTAAGCTAGGTACAATGTGGTCCTTAGAAGGCTAATAAATACATTTTATGTAGTTAAAAAAGGGAATATAATTTACCTAGTCCCTGTTTATCTTCTCAGCTACTGATAAACTCGGCATAACAGAGGAAACAAAAGACTCTTGCATGTATTTTTCAGATTTTATATATATATATATGTATATATATATAGTATTTGGAATAACTGGACATATTAAATTCAGGAATTATTGGAATGAATAGTACTACTTACAGACATTTTTTTAAATACAATGAAATTTAGAATCACTATTTAATTAGATAAACTGCCTATATATTCTTTCTTTCCTCATATATTTCACATATTTACAGTTTATGGATGTCAATATATATTAACATTGTTGATATTTTTCTCTGACCTCTGACAAACTCATCTTGAAATGGTAGTGACAATAACATACAGATGAAAAAGGCTCAAAATATTCAGCCATATACAATTACCAAACCATAATTTTTCCAGACCAGTTATAAATTTTGATTATTCAAATGATAGAGAAATACTTATCCTTTATATTAAAAAATTGTATGTGAATCAAAGAATCAAATGTTTATTCAATAATGAAACTACTAAAATGAAACAGAAGAATTTTTCATCATATAAACTGAGGAAGTCCTTTCTAAGTACAACACAAAACCTAAAGACATAAAGATAAATTTGACAACATAAAAATTTTAAATATCTACACAGAAAAATAGATTTAAAAAAAGGAAAAAGATGAATGACAAATCAGTTTTAAAAACTCTTTGTTGTGGCAAACAGGTTTGGCACATCCTCAAAAGTTAAACACAGAGTTACCACATGACCCAGGACTTCCACTCCTAAGCATCTACCCAAATGAATTGAAAATGTGTGTCCATGGGACGCCTGGGTGGCTCAGTTGGTTGGACGACTGCCTTCGGCTCAGGTCATAATCCCGGAGACCCGGGATCGAGTCCTGCATCAGGCTCCCAGCTCCACGGAGAGTCTGCTTCTCCCTCTGACCTTCTCCTCGCTCATGCTCTCTCACTGCCTCTTTCTCAAATAAATAAATAAAATCTTAAAAAAAAAAAAAATGTGTGTCCACACAACTTGTACACAAATGTTTATAGCAGCATTATTTATAAAAGCCATAAAGTGGAAAAAACCCAAATGTCTATCAACTGATGAATGAATACATAAAATATGGCATAGCCAAAAATGGAACAAGAAAAAGGAATAATATATTGATATGCATAAGAACATGGAAGAATTTTTAAAACACTATTGTAAGGGAAAGAAACTAGACACAAAATGCCACATCTTGTAGGATTTCATTAATGTTAGATATCCATAAAAGTCATACCCATTGAGGTAGAAAGCTACAGTGTTAGAGGTAGGGAAAAATGGGTGACCCAGTGAATATGGGGCTTTTTTTGAAGGTGATGGAAATGTTCTGGAATTAGTGCTGATGGGTGTGAATTTATTAAAAAAAAAGAAACAAAACACTGAATTATACACTTTTTTTTTAAAGATTTTATTTATTTATTTGGCAGAGAGACAGACAAGTAGGCAGAGCGGCAGGCAGAGGGAGAGAGAGAAGCAGGCTCTCTGCCAAACAGGGAGCCCGATGCAGGACTCGATCCCAGGATCCTGGGATCATGACCTGAGCTGAAGGCAGCCGCTTAACCGACTGAGCCACCCAGGCGCCCTGAATTGTACACCTTTAAATGGTGAATTTTATGATATGTAAATTATATCTCAATTTTTAAAAGGGTATGTTAAATACTTATACAAACAAACCAAAATAGAAAATTCATCAACAACAGGCCTACACAAAAAGAAATACTAAAAGAAATATTGAAGGAAAATGATCTTAGATAGAAACATGGAAATGTAGTGAGAAAGGAGTAATAATTACTATTATAACTACAATGACTTGTGAAGTTTAAGATATGTGTATATAAAACACAAAATACAGGAGGTAATAGGGACGCCTGGGTGGCTCAGTTGGTTGGACGACTGCCTTCGGCTCAGGTCATGATCCCAGAGTTCTGGGATCGAGTCCCACTTCGGGCTCCCACCTCCACGAGGAGTCTGCTTCTCCCTCTGACCTTCTCCTCGCTCATGCTCTCTCTCACTGTCTCTCTCTCAAATAAATAAATAAAATCTTAAAAAAAAAAAATACTGGAGATAATAAATGAAGTTCTATTAGTAAACATGTTTTATGTCATATTGAGAAAGTCAGCATGAGAAAACATGCATTTCTAGAAATTATAAAAAGTACTTATAAGTTTGCCAATCTACAGAATGTTAATATAAGAGACAGTTCATAATTGTTTATTTCTCTATTTTCATTAAAAGTTCAGGGCTTTTTAGGATTTTAAATTTCACCATATGCAATTTAAAGCCATTAAGCTTTGGAGAAAAGGTATCTTTTTTTTCTTTAAGATTTTATTTATTTATTTCAGAGAGAAAGTGAGGGAGCAAGAGTAGGAGGTAGGGGGAAGCAGACCCCCACTGAGCAGGGAGCCCAACAAAGGGCTCAATCCCAGGACCCCAAGATCATGACCTGATTCAAATGTAGACACTTAACCGAATGAGTCACCCAGGCGCCCCAAAAGGAATCTTTAGGAAAGAATTTCATGCACGGTCATGACTGGCTAAGATTAGAATAAATTTCATTAAGCAAATGAACTTTAATATCAAAAGTAAGTAGCTGCAGGGGCGCCTGGGTGGCTCAGTGGGTTAAGGCCTCTGCCTTCCGCTCGGGTCATGGTCTCGGGGTCCTGGGGTCAAGCCCCGAGTTGGGCTCTCTGCTTGGTGGGGAGCCTGCTTCCCCGTCTCTCTCTGCCTGCCTCTCTGCCTAATTGTGATCTCTGTATGTCAAATAAATAAATAAAATCTTTAAAAAAAAAAAAAAAGTAAGTAGCTGCAAAATTAGAATTTGGTTTTCTCTCTGTTAAAAGGACAAAGTTTCTTGGACTACTGGTCTGCTTTTGATAAGAGAGTATGAAAGGTTTTTCTTTAACATAATCTTCCTAGAAAACAAAGATTCTGTGTTTTGGCAAAATAATTTCCTCTGTTGACTTTATCAGGTATGTGATTACTTAAGAAAGCTGAATCTTCTCTATTAAAAGAGCTGAGGTTTACATTTTGGTTAGTTTTTTTTTTTACAATGACTTAACTTTCTGTATTTGTCCACAAAATCTGTTTTTTCCTTTTTCTTTCTTTCTTTCTTTTTTTTTTTTTTTTTGCATGCAAAATCTTTTATTGTCACTATGGTTAAATGGAAAACTGGGTGTTGTTTCATAATGACCTATTTCACCAAGTATTTTAGGACCTTTGATATTTTTGACAAACTTCTCCAAATCAGATCCTAAATGAAGTCATTTTAAGTTTGGGATTTTTCAAAGGGTCTCTGGAACATCTGAAAATATTTATTATCTCTCCTTCTAAAAAAAAAAAAAGGAATGTTAGAGGCTCCTAGGTGATTTAGTCGGTTAAGTGTCGGATCCTTGATTTCAGCTTAGGTCAGGATTTCAGGATGGTGAGATGAGGCCCCCCCATTGAGCTCTACACTGAGGGCGGAGTCTGCCTGTCCCTCTCCCTCTAGCCTTCTTCACTCTCTCTTTCAAATAAATTAATTAAATCTTTAAAAAGGGAAACATTAAAATAATTAGGGCTATTTGATATTACATAAGCATTATCAAATAAGAAGTAATCCTAAACCTTCTTTATGTTGTATTTGTATACATATACCTTATAAGTATGCTAGAAATCGTATGAAACTTTTAAAAATCTGATATATAATGTTATCAGCCATAATTCCAGTTATTTTTAAATGTTGTATGTCACTGAAATAACCAACTTTCCTTGTTGAATCCCTTATGAACTCTCATCAGGTCTTTAACAATGGGCATTTTAAATCTTTATCATTTATAGAGTAACTGTTTTTCTCAGATGTTTTTGTAAGAGAGTTTCTGCAAAAGTGTTTCATCTTCAAGAAGATTCATGGAAAGGACTTTCACAAGTACAGGTTTCTGACAGTTTTAAGATCACAAAACTGAACTGGATTCAAGCAAAACAAGTATTAACTACTTGGGACTGAATTAACTAAGGAGGAATATTATGATTTTTTATGACTTTTTGCCTGAAACACTGCTGTTTTGGGGTTTTTTCCTCCCATATTTAAAGTAACCTTTTCTCTTAAGCTACCTATGATTCACAATTTGGTAAAGTAGACCTTTGTAAACAAAGATAAAAAATTTACTTTTTGTCCTATCTGATCCCTCTAGAATTCAGAAACTCTTGAGTATTTTCATAGCAATATAGTTCTTTAGATAGGTTCAATAAAAGTCTGTTATCCATATAACAGGACATAATTGGAACTACAGCCAAGGCTTTGCCTGGAATGGCACTGTAGATAAAATCTGATGGTGAGTCTTTGGCTTGGCTTCCTGGCCTCAGAAGCTTTTAAACGTCCAACCTGAGATAAAAAGTTTCAGCAAAACAGCCTTAAAAAGAGCTTATATGGTCCATTACTATTCTTGCTCCACTTAAGTAAGTAATCACGTCATATGTGATGCAAACAAATTAATTTTACCATGATTATCTTCTACAGAAATTGGGGGTAATTGTAGAGGGAAAAATTATGTTTGTGTACCTTTGTCTATATTATCCTCGAATCCTATCAACTGCCTTCGAGGTTTCATTATATACCTGTAATTGAACTAGATCCTGAATTCTAGTTTCCTCAAATATCTGGCTACAGTTCTCCAAACAAACACTTCCAATTTATTCCACCCTTCTCATTTAGACTCCCCAAGAACAAAGACTCCCCATGAATATTCTTGGAAGGGGCTATAACCAGGTCTTCCTCACTATCCAGCTGGCAGCCAATCTTCAAAAACTTGAATCTTGGGTATATATCTCACAGCTGAATAAGACTCCACCCGACTTCTATCTCATCCTATATACCAGCTGGAGTCCTCAAAATCAAACTAATAAAAAAGAGTAGAAGCTGACATCAAGGTAAACTGCTCCCAAAATGCTGTATCAAAACCTCATACTTTAAACATGAACCCCTCTCTTCTCTCTTTCCTTCACTCTAGCATTGGCTTGGAAAGATAATGCCACCATTTATGTCTCCTAGACCATTACTAATGGATTTTAAATGCTGGGTTTTTCATCAAAAACTCTGATCTGTGGATACCTAGGTAGTTCAGTCAATTAACCACCTGCCTTCAGCTCAGGTCATGGTCCCACGGTCCTGGAATCGAGCCCCGGGTCAGGGTCCCTATTCAGCGGAGAGCATGCTTCTCCCTCTTCCTCTACTGCTCCCCCTGCTTGTGCTCTCTCTCTGTCAGATAGATGAATAAAATTTTTTAAAAAGCAAAAACAAGGGACGCCTGGGTGGCTCAGCTGGTTGAGCGGCTGCCTTTGGCTCAGGTCATGATCCCAGCGTCCTGGGGATCGAGTCCCACATAGGGCTCCTTGCTCAGCAGGGAGCCTGCTTCTCCCTCTGCCTCTGACTGCCACTCTGTCTGCCTGTGCTCGTGCTCTCTCTCTCTCTCCCTCTCTCTCTGACAAATAAATAAATTTAAAAAAAAAAAACTTAAAAAAAGAAAAAAAGCAAAAACAAAAAACTCCGATCTATCCATGATGCTAGAGAACCCCTGGTCTGATTCCCTGTCTCTGGTTAACAACCCCAAATTTGGGTTGCCTCAGTTGAGCATCTGACTCTTGATCTCAGCTCGGGTCAGGATTTCATCGGTCTTGAGATCCAGCCCCAAGTCAGCTCTGCTCT